>JAQFVV010000057.1:2007273-2250408 GCA_028023455.1 Epiperipatus broadwayi | reverse complement strand
AAATTTAACATTTTTGCTATTGGTGGGATTTTTAATGTTTTATTCAAACCAGTGATTGTAGTGCCTCTACAACCGTCTTTCTACCTTTTTATAACTCTGTGGATGGCTTGTGTAACTAAGTCGAAACGTCAGTAAATTGATATTAAAAGTTTTTAACACGGATGAACCCGCAAAATATGTATTTTACAATACATACTTTTTCATACCTGCACTTATATATATATATATATATATAGTGGTTTGAACTCAGACTCTCACATAATCCTCAACCATTCATGCTATCTCCTCCACTACTGATACACTTGATCACACACATGTAGGAAAATAATCACCAATATACATATTTCATGCTAAACCAGCAATCATCAGTTGGTCCAGATTATCATCTCCACACACATATACAATCAATGATCACCTTATATTAAGATAGGCAATATTCATACTTTAATGGACAGGCTTCAATCCACTCCACAACTTTAGCCATCCATTTTATTGAAAATCTGATGATGGAACGCTCAAAGCCCACATTGGTGCCAACCTTATCCTACCCATGTTGACCATAAGTCACTCTGACCCTTATGTACAGGACATAATCCACTTATATACATATATGAGGGATGGGCAGATCTTACATTCTAGTAAATTTAAATTTCAAATCATTTAAAAATATTAATAGATTTTGATGATAATTTGACTGAAATCAATACAAAGTTATGGATAACTTTTACATTATTAAAAACTGAAAGATAACTGGTACAAAATCCAACTATTTTCCATCAAATTTTCTACTGAGATGGGACAATGTATAAAAAAAGAAATAAATGTAAAAATACATGAAAATTATCCATTAAGAAGAATTGAGCATGTAGAATTTTTTTAATGGTAAGAATTAATAAATGATATAAGAAACCCCAAAACATCACATGACTACTATTTCTTGTACTTACACAAGTTGTTAATAACAGCAGCAAATTTTGTGTATAGCAGTGTCACCTGTTGCAAGCCTTAGTAATATATGCAAGAAGGTTTGTGCATACATACAAACCTTCTTGCATCCATTGATTACTAAGGCTTGGACTAGGTGGCACTACTCTATGGAAAATTTGCTACTGTTATTAACAATTATATGTACAAACAATATTGCATCCATTGATTAATAAGGTTTGAACTAGATGGCACTACTGTAAGAAGAGTGTGCTACTATTATTAACTATTTGTAGAGCATAGGAAGTGGTGGTTGGATGATGTTTTAATGATACTATACCAATCTTGTCCATGAGATAATGATGCTAGTGGTTTTTTGAAAAAACAATGACACCAAAATGTATGGACACTGAACTGGGTTAAGATTTATATGAGTATACAAGCATATGAACTTGGATTGAAAACATTATTGTTTTCATCTTGAGGTTCTAGTTTTATAATTAAGTAAATATGTGAAAAGTGATTTCTGGAAGGTTGCATTGAATTCTAAGATCTAAGTGCAGTTCTTTCAGATCCAAAGCTTCTCACTGATGAAAGCCACAAGCTAAAAACTAGTCTGGGGATATTGGATGAATAGGCACTAGATAGGGATTTTATGCACAAATCTTCTTGCACTCATTGATTACTAAGGTTTGCACTGGGTAATGCTACAATATGGAGTGTTTTCTGGTGATATAAGAAAATATGATTGCAAATTGGCAAGAAAAGTTAAAAACGAAATATATCAAAAATTGTAAACCAACATCTTGGTTTTGATAGGAAACTTAGTTCTGTAATAAGAAGAAATTATGGAACTATGTGTGAAAGAGTTCTCTAAAGAATTATACAATTATATAGAACAAGAAAACAAAATAGGCTCAGCATTTTAAATGAAAAAAATGAGACATGCAATGAAATCTACGAGACAAAAAAAAAGCTTTAGTAAGTGATGAAATTATGATTGATATTTTAAAAGTAGGTAAAAAAGTAGAAAATTATTAACAAAGTTATAAACAAAATGATTAAGATTGTTCAAGATGATTGAACGAATGTAGTGGTATTATTGATATTTAAGAAAATGATAAAAAATGGTATTCAACATTTATAGATCTATTACTGCTGTACCAATTCTATATAAAAATTTTACTAAGATAATTAAAACTCATCTATATCAAATTTAAATTCAAACAAACTAAAAGAAGAAGTTGGATTTAAAAGTGATTTTAGTACAGTGGATCATATCTAATTATTGAGAGAAGTATAGGATCCATGAATATAATTGTCATTATGCTTTAAATTTGTAGATTATGAAAAAAAGCATTTGATTCTTTAAGCCTTGCTTCAGCGATTAAAGCATTGGATCATTAATCAGGATATTGTCATATTCTGAAAAGTATTTTCCAAAATGCCACATCAATAATTACATTACATGGTAATAGTAAACAGATTAACCTCAAGGAGTATGACAAGATGATTCCATATTTCCAAATGTTTATGGCAGTTTTATAAGAAGTATATCATTCATTAAAATAGAAAATTAAAGGATAAAAGTAGATGAAGAGTATTTAAGTCCACTGGATTTTGCTGATGATGGGGTTGGTTTTGAAAACAATGCCTTGGAGTTTCAAAAAATGTGGCAAGAGTTATCAAGTGAAAGTAAGATAGTAGATAAGACAGTGTTAAAATAATAAAATGTTCAATGGACTTTCTCAAAAGAAGAAATA
Organism: Epiperipatus broadwayi; assembly: GCA_028023455.1. Classification (NCBI taxonomy): domain Eukaryota; kingdom Metazoa; phylum Onychophora; class Udeonychophora; order Euonychophora; family Peripatidae; genus Epiperipatus; species Epiperipatus broadwayi. The sequence continues at coordinate 2,247,721 of JAQFVV010000057.1, read as the reverse complement.
AAGATTGATAATCATGAATTTGGAAAAGTTAAAATTACAAATACTCTGATTAGATTAAAACAGATGAAAACATAATCGATGAAATTAATCATAGAATTAAACTTGGATGAAATGATTTTGATAGAAATAACTTAATATTAGAAGAAAATACATGTTTTAAAAAGGTTTCTAATAGATCTGTTTTACCAAATTATATTTATAGATCTGAGACTTGGACATGTAACAGGAAGTAAATACAAAGATTTCAGACCACTCAATGAAATATGGAAAGCTATATGTTTAGAACGACAAAAAATATCAAAATGAAATTTCTGGGTTAGAAAATAAGCAAAAGTTTCTGACATCATTGAATGAATCAAGAGACTGAAGTGGACTCCAGTTGGATATATTGCTAAAAGAGATGATATTAAATGGATGGATGGAGTTTTAAACTGGATCCCAAAGGATCAAAAAGATCTAGCAAACAAGTCTGTGTGCAGTGCATGAATGAAATAAAGATGTTTGCTTGTATGTTGTGGTTAAGAAAAGGCAGGGATTCTGAATTATTCTGGGAGAGATCTTCTTCCTGCAGAGAATAAATAATGCTTGAAAATGGTGATGATTATGATAGAAAATCCTTATTCATTATTTATTTGATATTTTATGATGCTTTCTGCAGAAACTTTTTTTCTGAAATATTTCAACACTTTGTCGAAATGTAGCTATTTTATGTATTCTCTCCTCTGCTAATATCTTTCCCTCCAAAACAAACAAGAATATCGTTAATGTAATCTTTACAACATAAATACAGTCTGCCTCTCCTATGAAAACTATGAACAAGTTTACCATAAATGCCTTTTACGAAGCTTTGCATTGCTCAAGGTCTTACATGTCCAATCCAATGATGTCATTTTACAACGATGACCTCTACTGGATCACATCCAAGTTGAAAATTATGGTGATGATCTTGCCATAGTGTTTTTAAAATTTTACAAGCATCTTTAAATTAAAATTTTCTAATGTCTTTATGTTGCATTGATAGAGTGTCCAAGTCTCACCACCATACAATTAATTAGATAAAATAATAACTGCATATAAAGATAATTTAATTGATGTATTTATTTACACTTTTAAAAACATAATACATAATTAAAGCAACACTGTAATTCAAATATAAAATGAACAATTTGAGAATGAAAAAGGGCACAAAAACGTTTTGATGTCTATATATTGTACCGGTCGAAAATTTATGTCCATTCAACAAGATTTAGAATCTAAGCAAAAGTACCCCGAATCCAATCATGCGCGAGATACACAGGTCAGGAGCAATCATGAATTCTAACCTATTTGCCCATTCCCCAAATCTATAACATTATGAACAACACCTATGGTGATACCACATAAATTCATTACATCCTGGCCCGGGGCTACAACGTTTTACATGAGACTCAACTGGTGATGATGATGAGAGATTGAGCGAACCTAAAATATTAAGTTACGAGTATATATAAATATAAATATTAATAATGAAATTCGAACAACTGGATTAAGTTTAAAATATAAATATTTATTTTGAACATAATTAAAGATGAATTTTAGATGTATACTTGACTCTACGCTTATAAAACTTTGTTTCATTATAAAAATTAAAGAATATTATTAAGATAATGTTGATTTTGACAAATATTAAGCTAGTGCGGCGGTTATAAGAGATGGATTTATCGGAGTGGTTTGGTGGCTGTTTTATACATAAAAATACATTTATAAAGATACGATCGAGTTTCGCTAATTAAAAGATTTTAATACATAAGTTTATTTTTTTATTTAGATATTTCATTTATAATAATTACAATGCGGATACATTTTTGATTGGCAGCATAAAACATTATTTCTTTTATATTTTCAACATTTAACTATGGGATATAGCGAAAACTCAATTGTTGTGGGAAAGGTTTATTTTAGTAAAGAGGGAGGGCAGCTTCGCGAGAAGTTGGGTTTAAACACCAGCAAATAAAGAGAAAATAGAACGTTTTATTACCGCATATCATTACGATTTACTTTGCTAAACAGGCTGGAAACTACTTGTAAGAAATGGTGGTGCTAGCATAATATCAGCGAGAGAAAATGGCACATTTGGCCAGGATAAGGTCATTCTCCAATTTCTTTGTAACTATGGTACTCGCCAGCTTTCTGCTGAGACGGTACAAGAAGAGAAAGTTCTAGAAGTAAACTTAGACTTCTTTTATGAATGAGGATATGAACGACGAGGCTTTGAATCCCTGGTATGAGGTACAGGCGATTCAAAGCAGTATATATTATATATACTTGGAGAAGAATGACTAACGAAATGATCATGACTCCCTGGAGTGAGGTACAGGTGAATCAGATCGAAGCCTTAAGCGGCTTATGAATAATTGGACATATGTTAGCAACGCTATTATAATAATATATAAATTTAACTATTAAAGAAAAGCCTTAAATGGTTTAACAAATACGTAATAACATGCGAGTATAATGACCTACGTAATCTACAGTCATTGATTATAAATTAACTAGCATTAATGAAGCTTGCATTGCTCCCCCCTTCCTGAATCAATATTTTAACATAGGAAGCAAAACTACAAGAGTGCAAATTATCAAACAAATTTAAGTCGCCAGTCTTTGTGGCGATGATGATCAATAAGAAATTTTATAAAACTAACGGACACCAATAGCCACTCTGGATTGCAAAAATATTTATACATTTCGTATAAATTTACGATAAAACATTTAGATAAAAAATATTCATTTAAAGTATAACCCAAACTTACGAAGTATTTAAAATTAATAAGAACTCATTTTAATTCCCCACCCCTTCACTTTTTAATAAAAGTTTGTAAGATTAAGTTTTTAGTGGCATTTATAAACAAAGTAAGAAAATATAAAAATATTATTAAACTTAAATCATAACCGCACTAACTGATAAAAATAATAAGAAGCGTGAGTTGGATGATATAATAATTAGGCAGCAAAGAATTGATATAAACGGTTAATAAAGCTTTAAAAAAACATTAAATAGAACGAAATTATTAGCTTACAAATTAAATTACATAGTTAAAAGTGGATAAGGCGGTTATACAGTCTTTTGGCTGGTTACCTCAGGATTCTTTGGAAGTACTGGTGAATCTTCTGTGGCAGGCAGCATTCTTTGGGACTACATCATGGCAAGGGTCAGTTGAAGACAGCAGATGGCAACTTGGCTCTCCAAAATTTCAAACTGACGTGAAGTCACCTAGCAATGACTGACCCAACTCTAATATAATAGGTTTTTAGCTTTATTTATATCAGTTTTTGGCCCCTCAGAGAATATTTATTCTAAACTAGATTTCCTGCCTCTAATGAATCTCTATTTGAGGAGAATTTTACTTTATTGTTAGTAAAGATTCAGTTTTAAGATAACTGTCTAAAATCAATTCAAATCAATTTCCTGTTTCGAAATGGATTTGAATAAAACAATGTTGATAGCTAACTAAAATCCATTAGCTTTGTTTTAGTTTTTACTTTTTAATTTTAATTTACAATTTCCCTTTTTAAAAATCATGAGACAAACTCCCCACCATTTCAGACAGTTATCTTGAATTTATATTTTGTTTTATAAAAAAAATTATAACGTATTAAAATAATAAAAAAAATACAATTTTAGAAGACACAATATTATCTAATATCTATAATATACATTTTACATCAACAAAAAAAAAGAGAAAAAATGGAGCATGATGACACGTGGACTGTGGTAGAATCGTGAAACTCGACCTTCAACTAAGGTCGATTGTTTCAATATGTGTAAAATTTATTCTCTTAGTATTCATCCTGATAATTTTATATTTACAACTCAATACAATTTGTCCACCAAAGTTTTTTTATTGCATATATAAGCACACAATCTGACATTTTGATTGTCCTGCAATCTTTCTCATAGTCATTCCTATTCAAATTTCTTAACAATTTAAAAAATTGGGAAAGGAATGGCTCTGAGGAAGACTGCAGGACAGTTGAAACATCAGATTGTGTGTGTATATGTACAAAAAAATTTTTTTTTTCTAAAAATTGTTTGAAGTCAGGTGTACAAATTGTATTTATATAAAATATTGCAGCAAAATAAAGGGAGTGGTGGATTTAGTGACATTTACAAATCAAACAATCCATTTAATACATATGCAAGGATGGGCAGACATCTCTATAATGTAATAACTGAAGCACAGGCTTGTAGACACAGGTATATAACAAGCCTGTGTTTCAGTTATTACATTGTAGAGATGTCTGCCCATCCTTGCATATGTATTAAATGAATTATGTCCTGTACATGTGGGGTTCAGATTGACCTTAGGTCAACATGAGTGTGACAAGTATTTCGGCCTCAGGGTGGCCTTTGAGCATTCCATCATCAGATTTTCAATTGGATGGACGGTTGAAGAGTTGGAGTGTGGAGTGGATTGAAGCCTGTCCATTAAACTATGAGGATAGTCTATCTTAATATATATCTGAGCACTTATACTATATATGTGTGTAAAGATGATAGTCTGGACCAACTGATGATTGCTGGTTTAGCATGAAATACGTATATTGGTGATTATTTATCTTTTCAGCATATATGTGTTTAGGTGTATCAGTGTTATTAGATAGAGTGGAGAGAGGTGGGTGGTGTGAAAGTCTGTGCTCATATACCCTATATTACATATATATAGCCACAGGTATATAACAAGCCTGTGTTTCAGTTATTAAATGATTGTAGTGTATTCAATCTCAGAAATGAGTAAACATTATTTGTTTACCGTTTTGATTTTTTTTTCATAAATCAAATGCGTTGATCGGAAAGCGAATCCGGCCAGCTGCTTGGAAAGCAGCTATGCTAACCACTACATTCTTATCTATTGTTAAAAATATTCTTTAATAGTTATAAATATTCCAATGTTTATCTTAATACATTGTACTGTGCTAAAACTTAATGTTTATCTTAATAAATATATATTTTAAATGTTTAAAGGAATGTGGTTTATCTGATTTAATCATACGATTAGTTTGCAGTGAAGTCATGTATCTCAGCGGTAGCTTAATTCACTAGACATAATTTCGTTTCTTTCTTTTTTTTGTATTTTATGAGTTAAGGATTAGCTTTTGCTTCATTTTTAAGGCATATTAATCACAGCATAAATGCTTATTGATTTCGTATTATTGTGATTTTAGGTACATAAAAATATATCATATTTGAATATGTTGTTTAAGATGTTTAACTAAACATTTCATGTTGAAAATTAAAAAAAAAAAGGCATTTTTATATAAGTAAGCGCAAGGCATAGGAAAAAAATAAAAATATGTTTTTATATTCCTTCCCCCTCTCCGACATATAAAAGAACAATTGCTAAAGTACGCGCTTTTTTAAACGTATGGCAAGTTTTAAATTCAACTTACTTTCCTTAAATAATTTCTTTTGATTTAATAAAAGTTTTGAATATCAAAATATCATGGCTGATAATAATAAAGAGAAGCTTTTCAGTTAACAAGATAAAAAAACATTTAAACATAACTTAATTAGTGCGTTCAGTTAAGCGGGTCTCCATTAAAGTATGCGCACATACAAACACATAAGCGCAAATTTGCGCATTTAATGTAGATATGATCTATTCACATTTAATGTAGATATGATCTATTCACAGTTATTACCCTTGTTTCATATATCTACTACAACGAAACGTAGCAAGTTTTATGATGAACTAGATTAAGGTTTTTATGGAATTGGGGACTCTGTTTGCACAATAAATGTTATTTCAAAGGCAATTAAAACGGGTTCAGTACAGATTGCTTTCATAGAGAGAATATTACTTAGACAGCGGACAAGAGTTGTATGTATCTAAGTAAGTTGAAAAAAACAAATGACAACATCACAAGATGTAAAATAAAGAAACACAAGAACTAGTGGGTAATATACGTGATGAATTTGTGGTTCAATTAATGAGGTTACAATAATCATGTTCATTTATAGTGGATATTAGAGGAGATAATGATTATCTTATGCATTTTATATACTTCATCATCATCATCATCAAACAGTATCAATCCATTATAGGATGAAGGTTTTTCCAAGTTCAATCCACTTCTCCGATCTTTAGCTTCTCTTCTCCACATCACCCTGCACACTTTCTTATTTCACCCATTCATCTCACATGCGGTCTCTTTCTGGGTCTTTTACTTATCTACCTACCTATCTATCTATTTTACCTACCTATCTACTTACCTCTATATTTATCTATCTGTCTGTATATTTTTATCTACACTTCTATCTCTATCAATCCATCTATATATCTATTCTTTTATCCATTGGTATATCTGTTCATTCATTCATTTATTTTCCTTCCCATTTATTTATTTATCTATTAATATTTCTACTTCTGGGTTAATTTGTTTTTTGTCTATCCATCAATAAGTCTATCCTTCTATTTATTTATCCATTTACCTTCCTATCTATTTTCTATCTAGATAGGTCTGTCAATCCATCCATCTAATTATCAATTTATTTACCTTTATTTCTGTCTGAATTTACATTAAACTGCTCATATAGTTATCTATCTATTTATCTACTTATCTGTCCACTCATATATTCACTTTCTGCAGACATTAAAACTTTCCATAAGTACATCATTAATCTTTCATGGAAAACTTATTCACAATCATTAAGGTTCTTGTAATAAGAATTATGGTAATATCTCAAATAATAATGAGACTGGCTGTGAATTAAAATGTTTTCACTAATCATTTTATCAGCATTGTAAAATTGCAGTTGATATTTTCTTTTGGTAGTTGTTCCCACCATATAATGTGTCTGCTTGATGGTGCTGTTGCTTGCAAAAGCACCTAAATATGCCATTTACATGGCCCAACTTTCAGCCTCTAGAAAAGTTCTGTTCATATTTGCTGTTAGCAGGTGTAAATGCCATTGCACACTGTGCTTTGCATCACTATGGATTTGCTGTTAGCAGGTGTAAATGCCATTGCACACTGTGCTTTGCATCACTATGGAAATAGCACACACTTCATAGATCATTATCGTAGGATGTGAGGGTGTATGGAATTCAACAGGCCATAAGTGTTTGTATGTGCATTCAAATTAAGGATCTTATATCTAACCTGACATACTATTACATACTACTAATTGTAAGTCCATCACTCCATTTCCCTACACATCTTTGAAGGTGAAAATAATTGCAAAATGGTAGGTCATTGAAGCATTTCACATAAGTCATGTGAAAAGGCATGTTTGCAGGAGAACAGTTACGAGAGTAATGGCTGCCATTGTCTGTCTATTTTGAAATCATAATATCGGTTCACTCAGACTAGAGCATGTATTGGCCACTCCTTCAGATTGGCAAAATGATTGGAGAACCCCCACACACATTCCAGCACTACGCGCTGCCGGCTTGGTTCGCTTAGAGTAGTGCATGTATTTATTTTAATTTGCATTCAGAAAATAATACACATTTTCAAACTCTTTGTTTTATATATTTTTAAAATTTAAATTATGTTAAATACCATCGGAAATTTTTTAAAAATACTTTGAAAAATTGGCGAAGAGCAGAACCAAAAAAATTATTGGCCCGGTAATATTACATTTCATTATTTTTGCAAGCAACAGCACCATCAAGTGGCCACATGACACGGTCAGAACAACTACCTTTCTTTTTTGTTTTTGTTAGTTATTAACTTTGTAAACATATTGGTAGAAGATGCAGAGAGAAAGAGGGGAAAGGAAGAAAAAGAGAAAGGGGATGAGGAAGAGAAAGAAAGAGAGGGAGAAAGAGATGGTGAGAGAGATAATAGGTAGAGAAAAGGAAAGAAGAAAGGAGAGTAAAAGTGATAAAGGGAGAGGTGCAGAGAAAAGGAGAAAGAAAGAAAATTTAATGAGGAGAGAGGAATGATGATTCTTAATAATGTTGGAGCCCATTTACTTTTTTATATTTGTTTGAACTATTTAATATTTTCAATTTTCAACAGGCTATCTAAATAAACATATGAAGGAATGGTTTAATGTCAGGAATTCATAACGATTTCAAGTGTATTATTCATATACTTGTTTCTCCAAATAGCCATTTCCCCACTGCACAAACTTATGCACAACTGTAGACTGTCTCATGGATACAAATCACATTTTCCCAATTTAGTTAATATTTTATTTTGTTAAAATAAAAAGTGTGGATAATGTCAAAAAACCTGATGTAAAAGCTGATATAATTTACTTTTGACAAAAAGCATTTTCATGCTTTCTAATTTTTCAGAAATATCTTTCTGATTAACTCATGCATAAAAAAATAATAAAATAGTGAAAAAAAATACTTGTGTATAAAATTATTTTAATATTTCAACCAGAGAACTGGTTTTCATCAGAAAGAAAAAATATATAGCAAAATGGCAGTGTTGAAAAATTATATATTTGAAAAAAAAAAAAAAAAAAAAACAGCAACTAACCAATGACATATTTATTTAATATACATTAAAAAAACTACATTATGTACTAGTTAAATGACACAAAGAACTGCAAAGTTAATATTAAAAAAATACAATATATATATGACTGAATAAATAAATGTGGTTGTGTATACAAAATATATTCTATGCGCATATTAATATTTGTATAAAAAACTGAAATATACATTTAAATATATATTAATTGTAATTAAATATTAATTGTAAAGAAAAGTGTATATCCAGAATCACATAAATACAACTGAAAATAGGCAAAATAACTATCTATACTATTTAATTTATACGTATAAATATTTGTTTTTTATACAGATATTACTATGGGCACAGACTATTTTTTGTATATACACACATTTATTTATTCAGTCATATATATATATATTGTATATTTTTAAACCACTAGACATCACATGATCACCATCTCTTATACTAGCACATAATTGTTATTAAACAAGGCAAAACTCTCTCCATACAGTAGTGCCATCCTGTGCCAACCAGAGTAATTTAAATTAAATTTGCAGTCCTCTATGTTGCTTAATTAGTACATAATGCAGTTTTTTAAATGCACATTAAAAAAAAATTGTAATTGGTTAATTAAATGTTGTAAAATCTTTCAACCAATAAGGTTTTTTTGTCAAATATGTAATTTTTGAACATTGCCATTTTACAATATATTTTTTCTTTCTGATGAAAACCAGTCCTCTGGTTGAAATATTAAAATAATTTTATACATAAGTAATTTATTTTATATTTTATTATTTTTTAATATATATATATATATACTTCAATAATAAACCCCCAAAAGAGCTATTTTAGGTAATGGAGAAAACTTATTTGGACTTAGGGACTTGGCAACATCAAAGGCAAAGGTTATCTCTGTTTACGTGGATAAAATCTTTTTATTTCAGTTCTTTGTTTAATAGCAATCCATGGAAAATATTTAATTATTTAAAATACTTATATATATTAAATAATTAAATATTTAATTAAAAGTAATTAAATATAAATAGACAAGGATAGAAGTGTTCCCGGTTGGACAGGAAAAAATGTAATAAAATTATAAAATCTAAAAGTAATAATTAAAAAATGAAGGAAGGTTAAGTTGAAAAGATTTATAAAAGCCAAATATCATGAGGACACAGCCAAAAATTTTATTATGAAAAATTCCAACTATTTAAGAGAAATCGGTTCTTTTCAGACTGACAAATCAAAGACTCACTGCTCTTAAGGAATGGGATTTCTACCATCAATGAAGTCAATTACAACCCATTACAATCACACTGTTTGTTTTACAGGCAGCATATTGACATTTATCTGAAAAGCTTGATTTGTCTGTGACTTGGCTACTATTTTAATTGTCATTTATTCAAGTACCAATTTACTTAAATTTTCTTAATAGATTTTTTGACAAATTTCTCATTATCACTATCTCTAATCATCTAAATATTCTCCTTGTCAAAAATGTAGTTATTTAGTCTATAAAAATAGCACAATTTTTACATTTTTTTAATATGATGGTGTAATTACTTTATTATTATTTAAGTAATAAATTAACTGTTTATTTCTTTGTTAATAAATTTAAATATTAAAAATACTTTCTATACATTATGTTAATTATTTTTTATTTATTTTAGATTTTAAAATGAAGAAACGACTGAAAGCTATCTCAAAAATTATTGTAACTCATTTTCTAATTTGTGCAATTTAGAAATTACAAACATTTTAAAGTACAAATACTTGGATTTAAAATATAAATGAAATGGATAATAATTTGGATTATATGTGTTTTATTACTGAAATAAGTATAGCGTTTGTCCTAAAGCTTTCTAATATATTAATCCGAAATACTTCTGAAGACTGTAATAAATTGGATTTTGAATTTCAAACTTTTCTTTTGATTCTTTTAATGCCGGTTTGTGTATGGATTGTAAATATTTCTTTTTTTGAAACCAATGAAGGCTTTTGTCGAACATCTAGATTTTATTTAAAAATCCATCAACACCACCTTGTTGGAATGGTAATTTATGCCATCGTTTCTGCATCTTACAGTGCCTATTATTGGATATATATTTTAATTCATGACGACAATCACTCGAATAAACTCTATAGTCTTGTTCATATGAGTATCTTGATATTTCTGTTTTTGCAAATTCATTTCATTGTTATAGTATGGCAACAAGGAATTATCTGCACGTGGTTTAATCGAATAATGTCTTTGCAACTTTTTGTTATCAACATATGTATATGGTTTAACATTGTTGTTAACGAATCCTCTAAAAACTTCTTTGAATATTTAAAAAAATTCAACACATCATATGAAAGTGAAATAAATATGTCTCAGTTTAATCTTAATTCTTCTGACTTTAAAAATGAAGTTAATGCAGAGGAGAAACTGCACTCTTTTTTTGCTCCGTTTTTATCAGAATATTCTCTTCTAGCATCATGTAAGTACTTCAAGTATATTTTCAATGTTTTAGGTTTTTTAACAGAGTCTCTTTCATCCCAACATAATCATATTGAAATCATTCACTGCATAGGAGAGATATGATGAAATATACAATATATCAGCAAGGTATTTGATTTTTTGAGCTCATTTGAAAAAAAAAGGGGGGGGTATAAAGTGCATCTGTAGTAAAAAAAAAGTAGTCAGAGCTTCCATATTGATGAACAGTTCGATATAATGGAGTTGGGATGATATAGACAGTGATAAAAAAAAATTAAATATGTTTATTGCCATTGAAACTAAATAAATTTGTTAATTTTGGTACTTTAAAATTGTTGCTACACTATCAAATACAGGATTATATGCATTGTTAAAAAATACAAATGTCACTAACATTTGGTAATTATATGTTGGACTACTTCCATTATTTAATATTTATTGTTAAATGTCTTTAGGAAGATTTGAATCCACATTCGACTTTTTGGAAGAGCACATAGGTTAGGGTAACATTTAAAGTAGTGTACTATTAATCATTTTTTCTTCAGGTCTTGCTGACCAGGCCTGTGATAGTATTAATTGAAAATGGATCCTGGATCTTTAGACTCATAAATATTGAATTTAAAGTGACCCTTTAATCAAATGGCTATTCTGTCAAGGGCTAATCTAGTCGATTAAAGCATCTACTTTAAATTCAATATTCATGATTCTAAATACCCAAGTTTTACTCCCATACTAAAACTGTCACTGCTCAGACCAACAACACCTGAAAAAGATAAGGAGGATAATAACACACAAAATATTGTTTTATATACTAACTTATACGATTATTATGATGCACTTCCAATGCACACTAGTGAAGCTATATTTTAATTATGTTTTATTCTGGCTTAGTGCTTTCAGGGCATATTTGCTCATATATTCATAGCTGATTTCTAAAAGCATTAACAATTAATATTTGATGATGGAAATACTAAAATACCATCAACACAAACTTTCAGACTGATTTTAAAATGTGTTCAGATTAAAAATAGCTTCTTCAGTTAACTCAGAAACCATACACTCTCTAAATATATGGTCTATTGCTTAATCAATTTAATTTATAAACAATTACAGTCTTCTTATAAATATCAAATAAGTACCAACTTTCTTTTTCAAGGTCAGAAATAATTAGATTTCTAATTTTTATGGAAGATCGAGTACTGCATCTCATTTTTAGGTACCATGGATCTGTTTATTTTTCAATATTTCAAGTTTTATCATTCATGGCTGCTATCACATATTATTTACATTTTTAAACACAATATTACCGATAATAAAGAAATTGGAAATAATCCTAAGATATATTTTAACTGCACTGGCTTTTTCAGTTATCTGTGAGTGAAAGCAATTCAAACTCTTAAATGGAAATAGATTCATACATCTAAATAAAATGAAATATATTTCACCTTAGTCTATATATACACACACATATATATATATATATATATATATATCTGGGATTAAAGAAGTGTACTAATTTCTGAACAGATAAAGAATGCTTAGTAATCATTTACGTTATTTAAAAACTGTAATAATCAATTAGGGCATGCCAAAAATGGAAAGTCGTAAGCTAAATTGATGTATAAAAACTTTACTATTATCAGAAATTAGGAGAATTAAGTGAGAAATTAAAATTAATACTGCAGTATATGTGAACTAGAAAGTGATACCATCATTCTTGGGCAAAATTGTCAGCTTTACATTAATCATGGCAGTATAAATATAAAATTTTTAATGAATAAGCATCACTATCTATCTATCTATCTATCTATCTATCTATCTATCTATCTATCTATCTATCTATCTATCTATCTATCTATCTATCTATCTATCTATCTATCTATCTATCTATCTATTTTTCATCTGTCGACTCACTTGGTGCCTATCCACCTATTCATTATTCATCTTTCTATATATCTCTTTCTATCAAACAACTAATATACATATTTACCACCTATCTATTTTTTTTATTTAACTATTTATCTATGTATGATTTTTTAATTATTATATACATATTTTTTAGGTCTAACCTACAATGTTTGGCAAAAAATTTCCCATTTGTGCATTTGCGAAAAAGAGAAAACCACCGACATGCGCAGTCCGTGCCAACAATCTATTACTGCATATAGGAGAATTTCAGTTTTTGAAAAATTACAAAATTATTTTTCTAAATTGAATCAAAATAAAAATAAAAATAATGGTCTATGGAAGTGTTTTGATGAGAAAAAATGTTTACTCTTTTCTATCGGATTTGGTTTTAGTTTTAACCTTTTTCTAGTTGCGATTGTGCTATATGCTTATAAAACCTTGATCTCTTTTACGTTGGATAAAATGTTAAATGTCGAAACTGTTATTGTCCTGCAATTATTTATACTTCAAAGAGTTTTAAGTCAAGCATTAATTTCGATATCTTCAGTAATTGGAATTTATTACAATCAAAAGATAGATATTCTTAATAATGAGGAGAAATCTTCTGAAACGCAAATTGATATCAAACTTCTTACCTTTACCGGTTCTGCCTTAATTGTTCTAAATGGTTTTGACTTAATCGCCATTCCGAGAACCTTTTCCAATCCAATTTTGTCTCAAAATAAAGTTGTTTTAATATTATTGATTTTGAATATTATTTTTGGTGAAATGCAAACTATCCTTCAAACTTATTTTATTAATAAATGTTTGCAAAAGAATATACCTGATGACTTTAGTGAAACTATACATTCCTCTGAGATGTTCCATGTAAAAACTGCGTGGTTCTATATTGCCAACTGTGCCACTTTAAATGCTATTATAAACATTGGTATGTGGCTTATATATACGCGACCTGTTAGTTACATATTCTTCAACAGAGTGCGAGAAGCAATATTTTCGAAAATGCTATGGAAAGCAATTTACACCGCTATTCATCCCATGGCTTTATTTTTTAGATTTCATTCTACGATGTGTCTCATCACAGTTGCAATTAAGTTCACTAAAGCAAGAAATACCTTCAATACAGTTGAGATTAAAACCATTACTTGATAAAACATTGCGTTGTAGAGGGATTTTTTGAAAGAAAGAAATAAAATACTAATAGCTAAAAAAGAAAGTGCTAAATACTGTAAAATATTTTTATTTTGTTTAATTCAGCTTGTATATATATACTGTAACCGATGGAATTGCACAACCCACATGGAAATCATCAACGGCAATCAATATGTGCCGAATTCTGACGTCACAGAATACCAACTTTTTTCTTTTACAGCCCGCTAAGGTCAGGGAGAAAACACGAGACTCTTAACTATTTATCTAAGTTATTGATTGTAAATAAAGATGACAAACGGCCGAAAATAATGAGACAACACTATTTATATATTACATATACTGTATACAACACAAAACATACATTGGCGTGACTTTAATTAATTGATTTATAAATTCACTTATGGTAAATAAACCTTTCCAAATTTTCTTAATTTAATTTTAATTATGCACAGATATAATATAGGTAAGCTTAAATGTTTGAATCAATTCATATTTGATAGTCACTATTTTAGAATATTGTTAACATTAATTGTTTGAATGGATTCCAATCTATTGCTTAGACACCGAACAAGCTCTCTACTATCCTAATATGCGCTGTACATAGGCTGACAGACACAAGCTTATTAATTAAGGCTAATTCTATTACTTGACTCTTGCAATCAATTACAGGTTATGATATTAGTATGCAATAAATAATAATTGTAAAATACAGGAATTTACATCTGTAGTATAGTGGTATCTATATATAAGCAAATACATGTGGATGCCTAAGGTAGGAAAGAACTTTCTTTCATGTGTATATCATACATTGACTGACAGTCACATATCTATCACTATGACATGTATAAAGTAAAATAGATGTTAGATAGTAGCAATGATTATCTATCTCTATAGATATAAGAAACACCTCCACACTTCCTCATTCTTTTCAAATTCGTATAAATAAAGATATAATAAAAGACAAATAACCCCCAAGATGCATTTCGTGATGAACCAGCACTCATCAGTTGACCCAGGTCACTATCTCTCATCTATATCTATATATATATATATCTATTATATGCTAAGTATTTATCTAGAGCAAATTGTTACATTTTCATTTACCATTGTCAAACTCCCTTCACTCACAGCTTTGACGCCATCCATTTCTGATAAATACACTAATGTTTATTACTAATCATTTTTGAAACTAGAGTTTATCTCTAGCACAGATATAAACTTTAAATCTCACTTAAAGATTAATATATCTGGTTTTTAAATTTACACACACAGAGTTATTCACCTTTCTCTGTCCCGTATGTAATATCTTTATAGATATAATAAACTTCTCCACATTTCTCCATTCTTTTCAAATTCATATAAAGATATAATAAAAGACAAATAACCCCCAAGATGCATTTCAAGCTGAACCAGCATTCATCAGTTGGACCAAGTCACTATCTCTCATATATATCTCTATTATATGCTAAGTATTTATCTAGAGTAAATTGTTACATTTTCATTTACCATTGTCAAACTCCCTCTGCTCACAACTATCTATCTCACATCACTGTTTAACTAAGGTAATGATTTCAATGAATCAGCAGTTACAAATGAGGTTACAAATATCTAATACTAATGCATTACATAAGAATGAATTTCAGATACAACAAGCATAACCTGAATTGATAGATTGACAGCTGCCCATTTTTGTAATAAAACTATCTCAAAATATAAGAATAGTTAGCTCAGGCTGACATCTATTTAACATAACTTTAGCTTGTCTAAGCAGCACGATTGTCCTGCACTCACAATTTACAGATTTACTGGGTTAACATATTATTATGAAATAAAGTAGAAATAACTGACTGACATACCAACATTTAATATTATGGCAAGAGATCATGATTATAAGCTAATTGCGTTTTGTAGATTAATTTTTAAATGCTTATCACTGATTAAACAGTGGCATGATAAAGAGGCTTACTTACCATCTCTTGCCATACCTGCTCATAAACAGATTACATATCTATGAATTAACATATATCATTAAATCAGAGACTATCAAAGTATTAGTTTAAAAGTAATATTTATTTTTTCAGCTTAACAATTCATTTTCAATATTTGGGTATTTGCAGAGTTGATTCTTTACCATAGCTATGGTAAATAAAAATTTAATTGATGTTCAGACTTTATTAAGTTGCTTCAACAGTGATTTCATCTTGACTTAATGGCTGGTTTTTCCAGTCACACAGACCAGATTTTTATTCATATCAGGTGGATACAATGTGGCCACATGTTCAGATAGTTTCTTCTACTGTTGGTGGCTTCTTTCTCAGGACTCATTGATAAGGTTTCAATTTGACAGAGTGAAGCAAATAATGGTTTCTCTACTCTTGCATGGTAGACTTGCTGGAACTATCAAATAAGAATTAATTAAAACAGAATAATAATGGGAGAATGATAATCACTGGCAGGATCAAGATAGAATACTCATGAATGTGATTTTTGGCACTATTTTATCAGTAAAATTCAGATCCATCTGTGGTCATTTGGATCCTCTGACTTATTGGCTATGGATAATTTCCCTTACTTTCATTGAGGTATGAGTTTATTTGTCCAATATTCTATTTGCAATTTCTTATTTTTGAGCAGGAATAACTTTTTAAATTAAACCATGCTTGTCACTTATCTTCTAAACTTAATCTAGTAATCTGTTTACAAGCATTTTAATTTTTCTAGAATGTCATTTCCACATTTTTTTTATTGTTAAAGGAAAAAAGACATTTTTTTTAAAACTACTTTGAAGTTAAATTTAGAATCTATTATCTTTTTGTTTTTACAAGCTTTAAAAATATATTTAATACAAATTAACTTTATATTTAATTACACCATATACATTTATCTGTGCTATTATAATAGTGTACTGTTTTGGTACAAGTTTTGCATTGGCAATTTAGAATTTTAAATTATTAAAATCCCCCTGAAAAATAATTTTTCTTCTAAAATATCATCTGATTTTATTTTTAGACAACATAGGTTTTATATATATATTAAATTAAAGAAATTAAAAAGATATAAAGAGAATAAGAAAGTGTTACTTTGGTTTTTGCTAAGATAAGAAAATAAATTTTTGTTGTAAAACAATTAGCAATACTTTTTTTTCTTATGTGTCATAGCATCAGCCAGGAAGCGAACCCGCTAACCTGGGACAACTGTTTGTAAAGCGGCTATTGCTAACCTCTTGACCACCAATGCTTGACCATTAGCAATACTTAAAGTTAAAATCACAGCATTCTTTTACCAGCATCAAAGATGGCCACCAAGGGGGAAAAAGATGACTTTGTGAACAAAATTACTTTAAATTTTGTGAAAGTTAAAAGATGTCAACAGGATGTGCGTGGCTGATTAAAATCAGGGTGGAGATAAAAAAGCAAATTCATCATGCAACAGGAGTCTTAGTTCTTCATCTTCTAATAGAAACTGTTTAATATAAAATTGATTTTTTTAATAAATCATAAAGATTGCTCCATGCTACTCTCACCAGCATATTGCATCATTGTAATATGTGTGAGTAGAGAAAGTTCATTTGCTGATGTTTCTTCCTTCCTGAAGTCTTAAAATGCTGAGAGTGAAGCCATCATCTACCTAGATCTTGAACCCTGGACTACCTACAAGTTGTGATGAGAGTATAATGGATCCACTCTCAGGAGAACAAAAACATGCACGGTAATTCACACAGTGTTTTAAATTGATCACTTTCTTGAACTGGAAGGATAGCAAATGCTGTGTTATGTCAGACTATAAAAAAGAATCTGAATCTTAGAAAGTAGCAGTGTTTAATAGCCATTCAAATTTAATTGTTTTTTAATGCTGTCAGCCTCCATTTAGTTATTAAAATAATCATAATTAGAATTTAATAAATCATAGGAATATAACTTGTGTTGTTGTTTATTTAAATTTGTTATTAATAGGATAAAATTGTTTAAATTCAACAATTATTACTTTACCAAAAAATTGCTAATGCTGTATTAGAAAATACAATCCTCCGGGTATAGCAAATAATTTGATAATAGTAACCAATAATGATAGTGGGATGTGGCAGTGAATTCTTGTATAGAATTGTGACACCTTTCAAATAAATTAAAAGCTGGTTCTGTCCTCACTATTATTCAAGTTTAGTTATATTAAGTGTGTTGTGTGACCAGGAAAAATAATTGCACTCAATAAAATTACCAGACATTCGAATGAGCGAATTAGCAAATCGAACGTAATTTGGTCACTGAATACAGAGGAACATACATTATATAAACACTTAAATTTTGTTTGTAATTTTTAACATTCGACCATGAAGTATTTATATGTGTGCATATATATATATAGCTTCAATATATATATAGGGAATGTTTAAAATAAGACACTGCTTTTATTTTCTAAATGTTTAAATAGTGATTTCAGATAATTTAGTGTGCTTAAACTAATATCAGATTTCACTCTCTGATTTTTAACCACCCAATAAATTAATGCTTGAATATCATCAAAGCTGAAAGAATAGATAATATCATTCTATTCTTGTCTTAATTTTATCCAAATGGCTATTAGTTTATATGCAGTTCAGAGGGAGTTGTAGTTACACTTATTTAAATTTTATTTACATTAAATTGTATAGTTGAAAGAGCTAATTAATTGAATGAAATTCAGTTATTTCATGTGTTTATATTTAATTTAAAAACATTAATCTTTAACTGAGGTTTAAAGTTTACATCCAATCAGTGATAATCTCTAGATTAGTAATAATTATTAATGTATTTACCTTTAAGTGGTTGGTATCAAAGTTGTGAATACATAATGATTGACACTTGTAAATCAAAGTGTAAAAATATGCCATATATATATTAAACAAATTAGTAGTTTAATAATTTGCGGAAAGAGAAAAATAAGTTAGATTGATAAATAATCTAATTTTGATTAAATAATTTGACTTATTTACATTTTTTTCAAGGAAATAATATATATATAGAAATGAAATACTTTGTTGCTCTTACAAAGTAAAAAATGGTTAAAAGCAATCAATTAAAGTTACATAATTGCAACAATGACATAATGAAAAACTACAACATTATTTGAGATAATTATATGTAATAACTTTTTTAAAAAAGAATTTTTATTAGTGTGTATATATTTTTTGTTAACTAAATGACTTCTGGATAGCATGTGTGTGTGTATATATATATAGGGGGCCTGACGTTATTCCAAATGGAAGCCTCATGCACTTAAATAAACTTACGTGAGTGGTAAGTGCTAATATTTCAGCTGTTTGCTCATTAACTGGTATTTGATGGAAAGGGGTGTTGAGATCCAATTTAGCAAAAAAATTTGATTTTAGTAGTGATGCTAATATCTCCCTGGCATTAGGGACTGGGTATGCACCTTTACTGATCGCCTTGTTGATGGAAACTCTATAATCACCACACAAACGAATCTGACCATTGGATTTGGGAATAATTACCAGTTGTGTGGCTCAATTAAAATTCTCAGTAGGTTGTAATATCCCTTTCTTAACTAAGTCTGCGATTTCATTTTCAACTTTCTCTTTTTGTGTGAACGGAAGTTTCCGAGAGGTCTACATATTATAGGTATTGTGTCAGTGCTTAACTCTATCGATACAGGCATAGTTTTAATAACACGAGGTTCCCCATTAAATAAAGTAGGAAATTTGATTCACATTTCCATTTTCCACTTCGACCTTTTTTACAATTGTGAGTTTAATTCTCAATTTTTTAAACCATTGGTGCCTGATAAGAGGGTTTATTGCAGCATAAACTATATATAACAGTAACTCTATTATTTTTCTGTTTGTTTGACTTATGGGGGACTGAACAACACCTTTAATTTTGACCACATTGCATTTACATCTAGTGTTTTGAGGTTAGTTTTCTCTAATTTGGGTGTTTTATTATACTTGAACATAACAGTATACCAATCATAAAATGATATCAAAGATATGCTGCTACCACTATCCATTTCCATAGATATGGACTGGTCACACAATTTTGGTTGTAACATAATCTTGTGATCAGTGGTGGACATTTTTTTTACCTTTGTATATTGACTTTTCTGGCATTTCTGGGTCCGTTTATAACTATCACTTTTCTCCTTACACATTTTTTCCAAGTGCCTTCTTTTCTTACACTTATTGCAGCACTCTCTTTTACAATAGCAATTGCTCGCTCTGTGGCCCTTTTTTCAACAGCAGAAACATGTAAACTCAGTTTCACTGTTAGCACTATTTTTATTATTTTTGGACAAATCTTTGCTTACAGTTTTACAAATGTCTGTTTGTGATTTGCTGTTACTTTTGAACTTGGCAAATTTATGAGTTTGTTCAATCATGAGTTCATAAGCTATACCCAGTTTTACAGCTTCGGTGTAATCTAAATCAGACACAGCCAACAGTTGTTGTTGTAAATTATTGTTGCACATATTCGTAAGCAATTGTTCCAGCAGGGCTTCATCTAAGAAAGATCCATAGATGCAATTCTTTGCTAAATTATGTAAATTTTGTACTCTCCTCCCAATGTTGGTTTATGGCATGAAATTGCAGTCTGGCTACATGACTCGAAGATTGGGCATTAAAATGGCTTGCCAAACATTCTTTGATGTGATTGTATGAACATTCTTCAGCAGTTAAGGGTTCTGAGAGCCTGTTTGCTATCTCAATAACTCCTTTACCTGCAAAGCACAATAATGAAGCAATCTTATACTTATCATCTTTAACTTTATTGATAAATAAGTATTTCTCTATGTGTTGAACACACAGGGGGCAACTATTTGCCTTACTGATACCAAATTTCCTGATTGCTACTTGCATTGTTTTAATTTTTACCCAATTTAACCGTTTCTTTACTTAATAGTCTGAATTAAGACTGCAACTGCGCCAAATTGTTGTCTAGCTCTTAGAGAATGCATTTCTATGAGTGCAACTATATATATAATATGCTTTCATGAATGTGTTAATAATGACTAATGGTTAATTTTAAAGTAAACTTTAATTGTATGATCCCTTAAATGTTTAGCTACTTACACATATATACAATTATTACATCAATGTACCTGAAGGCATAATAAATAATAATAAAGGTCAATACGACCTTTAAGGAATCCTAGCCGACTCCTGTCATGTTCAGATGCCAGTTCTTCACACTTGAATTCATTGTGGAAAAGGAAACATTCTGCTCGAATATTTATCTGTCTACACAGATGGATCTCCAAGAATCAACTGAACTCTTTCTCGATCGCTTAGTATTGAGGCAGTTCATTATTTCCAAATCCCAGCAAGGATTGGCTGGTACACTGCACGTCTGCTCAGTTGATTATTTCCTTATGCTTCATACAGGCAATTAATTATTATCTTTGCCTTTTATAATTAATTAGTTATTTTTATAGATCTTCGTTTATCTAAAAGAATCTACTCGCATTCCTTTTAACAACATTTTGAGTGCACTAATTAGACCATTATTTATTTTTACTATTTAATCTTTTTTATCTAATTTAACTATAACTTTTATTTTTCTACTTTAAAAGAATGTCTCTTTAATATTTTGCTTATAACTTTTTTTTCTCTATAAGTTTCTACATGTGTATGTAAGAAAATATAAACAAAGCAAAGCAAAACTCCATATAGTAGTGCCACCTGTGCTAAACAGAGTAATCAATGGATGCCAGAAGGTTTGTGCATAAAATCCCTATCTAATGTCTACTCATTCAATATCCCCAGACTAGTTTCTGGCTTGTGGCCTTCGTCAGTGAGGAGCTTTGGATCTGAGAGCACTGCATCTAGATCTTAGGATCTAATGCAACCCTCTAGCAACCACCTTTTATCTCTACTTAACTACAAAACCATGAGCATGAAATTTAAAACACAAAATATTTTCAATCTAAGCTCAATAGCTTATATAGTCATATGGGTCTGAACTCAGTTCAGCATCCATACATTTTGGTGTCTTTGGTGCCCTTTTCTATAGGTCGGTAATAGTACATAACAGTCAATTACTAAAAAATTTTAAATTTAGAATATGTTCTTTTAATACATTAATTATATTAAGTCAATTATATCTTTAAAGTACAATTTGAGGCTAAAGTAAATATGAAGTATATAAAATTATAGCGAATTGTTTGAAAATAGTTATATAAAGCTTAAAATATTGTTTCATATGGTTGTAAAAGCTGTCCATATTAAATAACACAGCTATAAATAATTAAAAGTATATTTAAAAATATTATCTTTTAATAGTTATAATTTACCTCTCTCTGGTTTCAATACATTATTAATCTCCCCCTATAACTTAGTTACGACGATATTTATAGTCTGTAAGAATACCTATTCCTATTGGTTAATTCTTACTTTAGCTTGAGAAAAAATTTACATATTTTCAATTTATAGCAGAATTATATTTGAAAATAAAAAATTATGACGTAATGAACTTAAAATATTATTTAAAATATTACTTTTAAATAAATTATTATTTTATTAAAACTATTTAAACATTTAAAATAACTTTTAAAATAACATTTAATAACTTATTCCATTTCCTAATATTCAATTTATCTATTTTTATTTAAATAAAATATTTAATTTTTATATTATAACTGTATTCGTCTTTATTACATTACTTAAAACATTACATACAATAGTTAACTTAATGTTTAATATTATTTACTTTTATGATAGGCAACAATTCTATCCAATTCTATAATATAACTTTCCAAATATTTTAAACTTTGTTATTAATTCAAACAAGCAGTGTGTGAGAGTATACATTAAAAGTCACCTGTTTAATAACTTTGACAGACGATTTTCAATCTATTTCTCTGCCTTGACTAATAAAATTGATACACTTATTATATTATATAAAATAATTATAAAAAATTTGGAAGAACAATTTAGAAAATATAGAATTAGATATAATTTTCACCATCACAAAGTTTATTTTAAAAATATACTATATTAATTTTGACTATTTAAATATGATTACAAATCTAAATATAGCATTTATTAAATCATACATTTTAAACTATTAAAATCGGATTTTTAAATATACTTTTAATTATTTATAGCTGTGTTATTTAATATGGCCAGCTTTTACAACCATATGAAACAATATTTTAAGCTTTATATAACTATTTTCAAACAATTCGCTATAATTTTATATACTTCGTATTTACTTTAGCCTCAAATTGTACTTTAAAGATATAATTGACTTAATATAATTAATGTATTAAAAGAACATATTCTAAATTTAAAATTTTTTAGTAATTGACTGTTATGTACTATTACCGACCTATAGAAAAGGGCACATAACCTCCTCCTTTGAACAAAAATTTTAAATTAAACATCTATCTTATCATTTACTCTATTCATTGACACTTAATAGCTTTATCACTTGCTATAACCAAATTCTATCTTATACTACTGAAATATAAAAGAATATACTGTTTTTGATACAAACCTATAAAATATTTGGACATTACACTCAGAATCTCAACTAGTAATACTAAAAAAATTTTCTACACTTTTGATGGGTATGGGATTAGACTCCTAGCATTGTACGTCCCTTTTTCACCATCTGGTGTAGTCAACATGAAAGCATTTTCTCCTACTTTGCTAAAAATCTTATATGGACCCTCGTATAACTCAAGAAATTTCTTAAATTGATTTCTTTGAAGGTTGCTAACATGGGGTGTTCTAACAAGAACTAAATCATCAACTTTGAATGGATGTGGTCTATTATGGGATTTTTTAACTCTCTTAGCACCCATAATATGTAGCTTTACTTTTTATCTATGTTTCCTTCTTGATACATTTAAAACTTTCATTTGGTATTTTTATAAATCTCTTTTAAAATAAAAACTTCAAGTACTTTTGAACAAATCTTTTCCAAGTACATTAAAATAATTCGAAGAACGGATACTTTAATACCAAAACGCTTCTGTAACATATTTTCCTGGGCTCTTTCTTTAATTCTTGAAAACACTTTTAAAAATGCCACCTTCAGAAAGTATATAACACTTTACTCCTTTGAACATAATATTCTATAAAATAATTCATGAGACATAACTGTCTTATCACCATTTTAAAATAAATCTTAGATAAACTTATAAATAATATGTTTCAATACATTTTTTAGACTCCGTATAATGTCCGAGCTGTGGTTTTTATGTACCAGAACAGTTCTTCAGTGAAATATGAATAAAGCTGTATCAATAAATATTTCAAATATTTTTTCAGCATTACAACTTATATCCATTTTATTTCGTAGTATATCCATTTTTTATTGCGTAGTTTAGGTTAAACTTTTTAGATAAAATACGACTGATAAAGAACTTTAAAAAATTTAATAAAGCATGTTAAATGAAATTATTAAAATATTTTTTAGTTTATACTCTCTTTTGCAAAAAATATTTTTTAAAATTATCAATTAGTTTTTTGCAGATAAAGTTATAAGAAAGTACTAAAAAAATTGACTAAAATAAAAGATTTAAGAACAACCATAGCTATCACCACCCTATTAGGCAGGATTGATGTTAAACCAGCAAGCATCACATGATCACATCTCCAATACTAGCACATAATGTTTATAAACAAAGCAAAGCAAAACTCCATATAGTAGTGCCACCTGTGCTAAACAGAGTAATCAATGGATGCCAGAAGGCTTGTGCATAAAATCCCTATCTAATGCTTACTCATCCAAGATCTAGATGCAGTGCTCTCAGATCCAAAGCTCCTCACTGACGAAGGCCACAAGCCAGAAACTAGTCTAGGGATATTGGATGAGTAGGTATTAGATAGGGATTTTATGCACAAGCCTTCTGGCATCCATTGATTACTCTGTTTAGCACAGGTGACACTACTATATGGAGTTTTGCTTTGCTTTATTTATAAACATTATGTGCTAGTATTGGAGATGTGATCATGTGATGCTTGTTGGTTTAAAAAAATATAAACATACAAATACATAACATAGGTTTATACCAGACAGCAGTTCAATTAGTGTTAAATCCTTGTATGCCAAAATTCTTACAATAAATTTATATAGCAAAGAATTTAATTCCTCATTTTAATTTCAAAATTAATATATATCAAGGCTACAACCTTAAGACTACGCGCCTGAAAAAACGACAGTAAGAACTTCTGCAAATCTTTAACACAAAATTTATTTGAAAGACAAGAGTGGCCAGGTGGCCATTCCTATCTTCAACCTACTTTCTAAATAAATTTTGTGTTAAAGATTTGCAGAGGTCCCTACTGTCGTTTTTTCAAGTGCATAGTCTTAAGGTTATAGCCTTAATATATATAACTTTACGTAACGAGTATGCGCTTTACAAATATAATTATTCAAAATTATAAAAACTTGATTTAAAAAATGCGTTAAATTAAAAAAAAGAGAGATAGTTCATGAATAAACATTTTATTAAATATATTATTAATGAAATTGTATAAAAATGTTTCAATTGCTATATATTTTTTTAAAATATAATTTCGAATTGATGATGGCCATTTTGGTTTTTACCCAGACAGAGAATATTATTCCTTGAACCACAATTAACTTAATTCAAAGTACATAAACATTTGCTTTTGGTGCAATTTATATTTTCTTGCCGATTTTTGTTTGTTTTGGTAAAACTTTGAACTTTTTGGCAACATTTTTTGCTGATATTACGTTTTTTTTTATATTTGCTATAAAAACTATTATTACCAAAAATGTGACAGAAATAAATTCCAAAATTACTAATTTAGAGCAAATAAATTAAATTTCCAACTTATGTTTAGAAATTCTTGATCTTATAAGGTTAATTATTATATGCATAATCACAAAATTATATATATATAACTAATAGAAACCAGTAAACACTTAGGCAATCCCAATATAGATAACAATCAATAAAGGTGGAAACCCACTTAAATTTATTTATGATCCAATATATTTATATAGAGACTAAAGATTGCAAGTTAAATCAAAGTTTCTTTCAAGAAACACCAATTTAGGATTAAACACATTCAATTTGAGCTGAAGTACTTTGCCATTTTGTGATCTACAGGGCCGGATTTAAGGCGATTGGAGCAATTGGGCCCAATCAGGCCCCGCACTTGAAGGGGCCCCACATCAGCACCAAAATTTGATTCATATATATATTGAATTTGCATTTTATTTAAATATTTAAAATATATAGAGGGCCCCCGCAAAAAAATCCAATCGGGCCCCGCACTTATTGGATCCAGGCCTGGTGATCTATAGCCTGTCAGAGGTTTAACTGTTGATAGCATCATTTGAAATATCTGGGGATAGCTTCTCATTACCAGCTGGACTTTTAGATCTTTAGAACACACATTAAAATAAAATCTACATACATAACTCAATACTGAAAACCATTAACAATAACATTTTTAGTTAAAAGAACAAACATTAAAATAGAACAGTTTCACAAATTTGAATTAATTATTCCTATACAAAAGTTAATAATCACTAAAATATTATAAATAATTATTACCTTGAACCTGAAGGTTTACAAAAATAATAATAGTTCTGTGTGACTGTATTCAAATCCTAGATGTAGTTTTGGAATTAGAGAGATAGGTAGCTCTGGGATCAAATTCCACAAATTATCATCATCTGTTTTGCTAGATCTTTTTATATTTACAATTCTTTAGAATAACTGAAACACAGGCTTATTATATACCTGTGTCTATATATGTAATATAGGGTATATGAGCACAGACTTTCAGATGACACATCACTCTCCACTCTATCTAATAACACCTATACACTCAAGCACATATATGCTGAAAAGATAAATAATCACCAATATATGTATTTCATGCTAAACCAGCAATCATCAGTTGGTCCAGATTATCATCTCCCACACATATATTCTATAAGTGCTCAGATATATATTAAGATAGATAATCTTCATACTTTAATGGACAGGCTCCAATCTACTACACACTCCAACTCTTCAACTGTCCATCCAATTGAAAATCTGATGATGGAATGCTCGAAGGCCACCCTAAGGCCGAGATTCTTGTCACACCCATGTTGACCTAAGGTCAATCTGAACCCCACATGTACAGGATATAATCCATTAAATACATATGCAAGGATGGCCAGACATCTCTACAATGTAATAACTGAAACACAGGCTTATTATATACCTAAGCCTGTGTTTCAGTTATTACATTGTAGAGATGTCTGCCCATCCTTGCATATGTATTTAATGGATTATGTCCTGTACATGTGGGGTTCAGATTGACCTTAGGTCAACATGGGTGTGACAAGTATTTCGGCCTCAGGGTGGCCTTCAAGCATTCCATCATCAGATTTTCAATTGGATGGACAGTTGAAGAGTTGGAGTGTGTAGTAGATTGGAGCCTGTCCATTAAAGTATGAAGATTGTCTATCTTAATATATATCTGAGAACTTATAGTATATATGTGTGGGAGATGATAATCTGGACCAACTGATGATTGCTGGTTTAGCATGAAATACGTATATTGGTGATTATTTATCTTTTCAGCATATATGTGCTTGAGTGTATCAGTGTTATTAGATAGAGTGGAGAGTAATTCTTTAGAATGAAATATCATTAGGGAAGATTGGTATTGAACCACTAAATATCACATGATCATCATTATTTATGCTTACACAAGCTGATTATACAGAGGCAAAACTCTCTGTACATTAGTGCATCCATTGATTACTCTGGCTTGCACTGAATAGCACTACGATATGGAGACTTTTGCCTCTGTGTAAATCGTTGGGGAAACTAAAATATTCTCTTATCTAGCAAAGAAATTTTATAACTGCATTTATTTTACTATAGTTGTCTTAAAATTTTAATTTTAATCCTTTAATTAAGAACATTTTCTAATAACTGCACTAAGCTTTTCAATACACATTTCCTTTAATTACAATCTTAAACATACAAATCTGACTTTATCTAGTGCCATGAATATGACCTATCCAATCAAAAATAGTGCTAATCTGGAGTTAATTTTAATATTATTAATCTTTGCTTTATATCAAACTACTTCTACTTACTGATTTACAAAATAATAAAGAAAAAAATAAAGTTGATTGAGTTACAAGCATATATTTAGTTTATTTTAGATTCAGGTTATTTTTACAGATAACAATTTATACATATAATTTTCATCATATGTTAGAAATTAAAATATATTTAATATTCAAGAAATTATATACTTTCAGATAATACTAACCTATGTTTAAAAATCTTTGATCATATAAAATTAATTATTATATGCAGATTGCATGAAGTTATCTCTCTCTTTTATTTTACCTAAAATAATTTGCAACTATGATGACTTCATATTGGCTATGAGCAAAAATTGCGTTCATAAAATTTGAATTCAAAATTGACTGAATTGATATTTTATCTAATGTATACATTTAAAACTTATTATTAATGTGCTTATGCAATGAAATATTAACATTAAGCCATTAAACATCTTTTGACCACCATTTCATATGATTGCATGAGCTGTCAAAACCATAGCAAACTCTATACAGAAGCGCCCCCAGTGCAAGCCATAGTAATCAATGGGGATGATAGTGACTATAGTTATTGAAAAACCAAAGACACCAAAAATGTATATATACTGGACTGGGTTCAGTATGTATGACTATATAAGTGAATAAACTTGAATTGAAAACATCATACTTTTATTTTGGACACATAGCTTTAGAGTTAACTAAAAAGGTAAAAGGTGACTACTAGAGGGTTGCATTAGATCTTATGATCTAGGTGCAGTGCTCTCAGATTCAAAGTTCCTCACTGATGAAAACCACAAGCTAGAAACTAGGGTAAGAATACAAAGTAGGCACTAGATAAGGATTTTATGCACAAATCTTCTTGTATTCATTGATTACTATGGCTTGCACTAGGTGGCACTACTATATGGAGAGTTATCTACAAGAGAATATACATGTAAATGGGCAAAAAATGGGTGATTTATTTTGTAAATTATGTAAGGAAGAAATAGAAAATATTAGGTATTTGTTAATTGAATGTAAATGCTTGAAAATAGAAAGGGTACATATAATAAAGTTATGGAAGAATAAATATGAAAAAAGTGATTATAAAGAAATCGAATTATTGGTTTTTATGCTGGGTTTGGGAAAAGATAAAGGGGATCTAGATATAAAGGTTATAGAGTTGACAAAGATTATGTTGTGGAAATGGGATGGAGCAGAATAAGGGAAAATTTAGATTGGGGAATGAAAAATAAAGTGGCTAGCAAGTTTATCTGGGCATAATTGCTAAGATATTCTTGACTTCATTTAAGGAAAAGCCACAATACATCACATCACATATTGTGTTTGAATATTAATACTTAAAAAGGGTGAACAAGTTTAAGAATTCTAGACCTGGTTATAAAAGAATGTTTTTGATTATATATTATATGACTAAAACTTGCATTTTTTGCTTTTAGTAGCTATTAATAATAAAAGTAATAAAAATCCTGTCTACTCTGGATATATTATAACTGAAAACACTGATTCTTTTGCAAAGATATTTGATGAAAATTTGGTAAATGCATTAATCATATTTTAATTCTATCATCAAAACAGGATATACTCTATAATGAATGTACTTTATATTACATTGTACTTTTTTAACATGCATAATTTTATCCTCAAATATACATAGCTTTAATGAAGCCACTCTATCCTATAATGTCATCACTTTTACAAAATGGCTGCCATTTTTTTAAATGGTGGATGCTTTTAATCAAACATTGGTCACATTGTGCAGTTGGTAAAAAGTTGTTTCTACAATATCAATATTAATACTTCATATTAAAAGGGTTGGTCCGTATAGTCCCTTGGCTATAATAAGAACTAAACACTAATTAAGTTTTCATAAAAGCTTTATTCAGTAGAATAAATCCTCATCAATGATTTTGAATTATTGAGCCATGCAGTGAGAATAAAGTCTGTGCAACATTACTGTGTCTGTGTTAAAAAACATCAATTGTTATTGGTATAGCTGACAGAAAGAATCAACATAGAATAGGACAGAAACATTGATAACATAACATTTTGGTATATATTAATAACTTAATATACTTATGTATTCATCATCCCACTGGACAAGTTTCTTGCACCCCATGGGAATATGTTAACCAAGGTTGGAAACTCCTGCAATATTCTGTTTTGATCTGTATCTATAGCAAAAATGATTCATTATTAAAAAAACAATAACAATTCTTCACAAATCAAATGAGCCAACATCAATATGTAAAAATCAAAATTTTATTAAAATGGAAAAACGTTTACAATATTAAAAGTAATGGAAATAAAATAATATGATGCAGAAAAGACATTACTATTTCTAAGTAGTTTTGCAAGAAAATGTAACCACAGTGTAAAGTTTTGGTAAATAAGGATTGTTAAATATAAAATTCACTCAATGTGAGGAAACCCTTTGGATGTCATCATAGATGTACATGCTGATTTGTCATAGTTTTGTGAACACGGTTACCTAGTGGCATGTAGTTCATGTTTTACTTTCCCGGCATCGAGTTGAATTCTTCTGCAGTTGCTGTTTTAGTGCAGCGATTTGTTCTTCTTGCTGGAAACAAATAAATAATATATATGATGTTTATATTATAATTTTTACATATTCTAAATTTTAAGAATATTAAAATTTTAATTTACTAATGCAGTGACAGCATATTTAAATATTTTAAACACCCATATTGTCAAATGTATGAAAACAGGTATTATATATATATATATATATATATCAAAACAAGTTATAAATTTTGTAACTTGCTATAGCTTGCATTTAATGATCACTAGATGGAGCTTTACCAATAGCCCACATAGAAGCTTTGTTTACACAAATGCTGAGAGAGATAGAATTCAGTATCTCTTTCAAATTGTCTCCAACCTTTAAACCATGGTTTCGAGCTAGTTGGCTCACGTTAGTAAAGGGTAGCCAACTAGCTCAAAACCATGGTTTAAAGGTTGGAGACAATTTGAAAGAGATACTGAATTCTATCTCTCTCAGCATTTGTGTAAACAAAGCTTCATTGTGGGCTATTAGTAAAGCTCCATCTAGTGATCATATATATATATATATATATATATATATATATATATATACTTTCATCTCCAACAGCTATCCATTCTATCTTATACAACTGATACACATATGTGGTCATGTGTATCAGTTATATAAGTTGAAGTGAATAGCTGTAAGGAGCTTGAAAGTGTGAGGTCAAATTTTTTGTAATTATTTATATATATACTTAATCAAAATTATATCAAATTCAGAACTAAACCAAACTAGTCAAAGAAAATAAACTCTAAAATACAACCAATGGTTTCACTGCTACAAGCAGATTTTTCAAGTGTAAAAGACTAAAATAAAACAAATTTACTAAATATTACCCACAATTTTACTTATATCCCACACACTCTTAATATAAAAAAAAAATTTAAGCAAGTTAATTGCTTCAGAATAATACATTTTTAATAATATTCTTTAATTCTTTTTATTTTAATATTTTCAAAGAAGACAACCTTAGCCTCATCAAATCTAATAGTGTCTAAAATATGGTAATTCATTTTAAATTGTCTTCTTATAAAATTGTATGTAAAAATAGTAATTTGTTTGGAAATAAACAAATAACGGTACTTACGGATAATTTGCCTGATGATGTATTTGACCCACCGGTTTCCCTTCCGGTAGGCATCGACGATATTTGTATGACAACATTGTCATGGCAACGAAGTGACTGGCGTGATTAATCCATCAGAGAGTCAATTTTTTTTTTTTTTAACCGCGAGATTTAAAATTCGGAGAGAGGTTTGGGAAATTTTTTGATTTTTCTGTCTATTGTAATTTTGCTATCCACTTGATCACAGTGATTTTTTTCAGCTCTTCCATTGTGTCCTTGATATTTTACTTTGTGATATGGCTGAAGCTCCAAGAACCTTGTTTAGTTTACCGAGTACGGAGGAAGAAGCGATCATCTTCTTACAAGACCGCGGTCTTCTCCCCAAAAGGAAATTATGTCAAAATGGTCATGAAATGAAGAAGTATATTCACAATTCCAAGAAACAATGGCGGTATAACTTGAAGGATTGCCTGTCAGAAATTGCAATTAGAAAAGGCACGTGGTTTGTTGGCTCCAAAATGATTTTCATGACCGCTATAAGTTTCATCTATAGTTGGTCCAAAGAATTAACATCGATAACATTTTGTGCGGAGGAATTGAATATTTTGGACAAAACTGTTATCGATTGGAACAACTACCTCCGGGAAGTTTGTACCTGGAGATTGTTAAGAAATGAAAGGCGGAAAATCGGAGGTCCCAACACAATCGTTGAGATTGATGAAAGCCTCTTCACAAAACGGAAGAACAATGCCGGAAGAGTCCTACCACAGCAATGGCTATTTGGTGGCGTGTGCAGAGAGACTGAGGAATGCTTTATTGTAGCCATTCGAGATAGAAGTGCGTCTACTCTCATGCAAGAAATTTTGCAAAATGTACACGAAGGCTCGACTATCTACAGCGATTGCTGGAAGGGATACAAGAGCGAAGAGTTAGCTGAGGCTGGATATGAACACCATCGTGTTAATCACACATACAACTTCGTAGACCCCACAACTGGCGTACATACACAGAATGTTGA
Source organism: Epiperipatus broadwayi (assembly GCA_028023455.1). NCBI lineage: Eukaryota > Metazoa > Onychophora > Udeonychophora > Euonychophora > Peripatidae > Epiperipatus > Epiperipatus broadwayi. Next base: position 2,215,027 of record JAQFVV010000057.1, on the reverse strand, counting down.
AAGGTTGTGGGGTTTGGTCAAATGGCGTAATAAAAAACACAGAGGGACAGCACGTCAGCACCTGGACTCATATTTGAGCGAGTTTATGTGGAGGCAGTCGTACAAAGCTGATCCTTTCGCTGCAATTTTAGAACATATATCCCAATTCAGTCCTCCACAGTGAACGCTATTTGTAAGTAATTTTTATTTTTTTTATAATAATTATAATTTTAGAATTAATTATATTATTGAATATAGACAATAAGTAATCCAAATGCATGTAAAAGTAACGTCACCATTAATGCCATATTCGCATTAAATCTTTATTTTAAATGTACAAACAATTTTTGTTAATATTTCTTCAATTATCAAACTTCCACTTAATTATGTTTCATTTGTAAATAATTTTCAATAATTTTTTAAAAAAAATTACCAATATACAGTCCGTTTTTAAAATTACCAAATGCTTGTAGAAAGTACGGCCTCTTACACCACATTTTATACAAGATGGCCATTAATGGTAGATTCGCATTAACTTTTTTTTTTTTTTTAAATTTACAAAAATAATTTTTCTTTATATTTCTTCAATTATCAAACTTCCACTTAATTACATTTAATTTGTAAATAATTTTTGTATTTTTGGGTTAATATTTCTACAAATATCAAATTATTTTTCGTAAATTCATTGGCTATACAGTACGCTTTTAAAATTAGCGAATGTGATCGCCATTAATGGCACATTTTCAATAATTTTTTGTTTCTATATTTTGTATTGACCTTATTTTGTATTTCATGCATGCAAATTTTCACTAATTTGTTGGGTTTTTTTTTTGTATTTTTGGGTTAATATTTCTACAAATATCAAATTATTTTTCGTAAATTCATTGGCTATACAGTACGCTTTTAAAATTAGCGAATGTGATCGCCATTAATGGCACATTTTCAATAATTTTTTGTTTCTATATTTTGTATTGACCTTATTTTGCATTTCATGCATGCAAATTTTCACTAATTTGTTGGGTTTTTTTTTTGTATTTTTGGGTTAATATTTCTACAAATATCAAATTATTTTTCGTAAATTCATTGGCTATACAGTACGCTTTTAAAATTAGTGAATGTGATCGCCATTAATGGCACATTTTCAATAATTTTTTGTTTCTATATTTTGTATTGACCTTATTTTGTATTTCATGCATGCAAATTTTCACTAATTTGTTGGGTTTTTTTTTTGTATTTTTGGGTTAATATTTCTACAAATATCAAATTATTTTTCGTAAATTCATTGGCTATATTTTGTATTTTATATCTTGGCCCCCCCCAACAACTACAGCACTATGCGCTGTTATAATTGGCCACATTTTAAAGATTTTTGAATAGTTTTCATGCATGTACATTTTAAATAATTTTGTGTTACTATATTTGTATTCACCGTATTAAATTTTCACAAATTTTTTTTTTTTTGTATTTTTTTTCAGGACCAAGAAGCATGCTGGTGTTCAGTCGGTGTGTATCACGTGACATTCCTTTTGTTTTTTATCGCATGATAAACCGATGACGTATTAGCCTGAAGGCATACCGATGTAATGTTGCGCTTTTTAACGTGACGTGTTCACGTGATATGCGGACACATCTTAGCGAGTAGATGTGTCTGCAGATCACTTGGAGACGTTATCTTAAAAATCGCAACATTAGACCGGTATGCCTTCAGGGTAATACGTCATCAGGCAAATTATCCATAAGTACCCAAATAACTTTTAAAAGGCATATTATTTTGAATAAATCATTAAATAATACAAAGGAAACTTTTGATAGAAATACTATTTCTGAAGTAGTGTATATTATCCATTGTTTTTGTAGAAAGGTATATGTAGATTAGAGTAGTTTGAGGTTAAATGAAAGAATAAATGTAAATAAAAGTAGGCTTAGAAATAAATATCTCAATTTGGCCTTATATATATCCATAAAAAAAGATAGAAGCCACACTATTATTTTTGCTGAAGTTAATATTGTTTTCATTGAAAGAAAGGGGAAATGAAATAAAACAAAGAACTAAAGAATCTCTACTATTAAAAATTTATGATTCTGAGGCAATTAACTTATTTAAAAGTTCTTTTAATATTAAGGGTGTGTGGGATGTAAGTGGAATTGTAATTAATGTTTAGTATAAATATGTTATCTTTTAGATCTTTACACTTGAAAAGTCTACTTATAGGAGTAAAACCATTGGTTGTGTTTTATTTTAGAATTTATTTTCTTTGGTTAGTGATTTAGTTGTAAATTTTAGGGAATTTTTATTATTTTATTAACTAGTTTAGCTTTAGGCTTTGTTAAATTTAATAATAATTAATCATAATTTCTAAAAATATATGCAAATGAAATGGAAGTAATTGGTTTCCATTGAGTTATGTGATGTCAAAAACAATGAATGAAAGAATGATACCACACTTTCTTTAAGATCGGTTATGAAGAACTAAGCTTATATAATAACAAAGCTATTATTTCATTGTTTTTGATGTTATATAACTACTTCTGTTTCAATTACAGATTTAAAAACTTACGATTATATAATATTACAGTTATTAAAACTAATATTTCATTTTTAAAAGTAAGACTCAATACTTCATCCTCTGCATATATTAATGTCAGTTTCAGATTACTTAAACTGCATATAAATTAAAACAATATAAGTAATTGATTCTATAATTTCAAAACTATTTCAAAAACTAAGCTTATGTAGAACAGACTTAAAGAGAGATTGGTACTATTCACCCTTTTGTTGTTTTTGACATCACATAACTCAGTGGAATGTAGTTACTTTCATTTCAATTACATATATGTTAAATATTTTCATGGTTTCATCATCATGTAAAGAAAGAAAATACTCATACTTATAAAAGTAACTTATTTAAATTCAGTTAAAAGTGAGAGAGGATCTCTTTTTTTTTTCTAATTAAACTCAGAACAAAAGAGAGATTACAAATTATTAGAAAAAACTTGTTTAGTTTCAGAATTGTTAATTAGCAAGATTAAAGGTAAAGTTTACCTCTGGTTATTTACATTGATATAATCCCTGCCTTTGTTTACATACATATATTATAATATTGTAGACAAAAGCCAACTCTGACCTTGTCAAATATTACAACCTTCTTAAATAAAATAAAGTCAGGATTGGAAATTAATATTCTCATATTTTTTTATAAAAATACATATTGATTTATTTATATTTTACATTTCATAAATGATAATGTAAAACTTCAAAACATTTTAAAAATAGTAATGAGAATATTTATAAATTTTTATAAGTAGAAAGTATAAAATAAACAATTTTTTTATTCTCTCTCTTCAGTAATACAATCTACCAGTTTAATTTTTTTTAAAAAAAATAATAAGATAAATGATTTTTTTCTCTCTTCAATAATTTATTGGTTATTTTGAACTTTTTAAACAATAACAATAATAACAGAAAGAAATTATTTTTTATCTATTCTTTATCAGGATTTTAAAAGAGAATAAAGGTTTTAACATTTTTGTTAACAAATTTTGTGTTAATTAATTAAAATTGTTTTTTTCTCTTTACCTCTCTAGAGCAAACAGTAATATTGTACAAATCAAAGGGTAATTAAAAAACCTTGTGTTTGGGTATATATAAAAAATAAATACAGAACTTTTTTTAATTACAAAAAACAGAAGGGAAATAACCAAATATTATTTTCTAAAAATAGACTTAAAGGGTCAAGGTTTAATGTTGTTATGTCTGAGATAAGATATGATTGAATAGATAAAAGATTGTTCCAAAATAGATAGAGAGCTGGTTAAAGTAGTAGACCCCAGTTCTTATAAGCAAGTTAGTCTTGATCCAGCTATTAAAAGAAATACTAGCAATAGTTATTTTTGACCAAGCTCTTAAATAAGATACTAGTAAAATGTAATTTTTTTTTCAAAACTATCATTTCATCTTCAAAACAAATAGATTTTTAGTAAAAACTATAACAAAATGATAGTTATAAATAAATACAAATTGAAGCACTATCAATCATTTTTAACATTTATACTGTTCTCATATGTCTGGCAGTCTTGGATTCAAAATTGTTAATCAAAAGGGTTTCTTTGACACTTCTTTTGATTCTCTTCGATTCTTCTTTTGGTTTTACTGCAATCATAAAATAAAAGAAATAGCAAATGAGATTCTTTTAATTAATCATATTGGAATTGGTCATCAATTTTATGAGAACTTCTTTTAATGTTACGATTGATTGATATTTATTTTGAATTGTTGCTGTACTTATATCACTTTGTTACTAATTTTCACTTAGAAAAAAATCTATTTGTTTAATAAATAGGAATTTTGTCATATTACTAATATATTTATTGCTATATGTCTATTCTATTTTGATTATAATTTCTAGTATATATATATATATATATATATATATATATATTGAATTAAATATTTTTATGTTTTTATAATGAAGAATAGAAATAAGGAGATTATATCTAGATAAATAGAGATAACTTTTGCCTTTTTGTTGTTGCAAGGAAGCAATTAATTATTCCTGATTGACAATCTTCCTGAGTCTAAACAAGTTTCTCCATTAACCTATAATAGTTCTTTTGTTGGGGTTTTTTCCTTGAAATAAAAGGAGGTCTTGTTTACTTCAAACCCAAGTTGTTATATGAATTTAAATCCAGAAAGCTATTTTTATAGATATGAGAATTTGAAAGAATATCATCTTTCCTGACATTCCACAAATATAATTGTGTAAGTTGAATTAAATATTTTTATGGATTGTTTTTATAATAAAGAATAGAAATAAAAACCCCAACAAAGAGCTATTATAGCTTAACAGAAAAATTTGTTTAGTCTCAGGGAGATTGTCAAATAGAAATAATTGAAAGTTTCTTGGCAACAACAAACAATTTTTAATGGGCATGTAAATGGCTTATCACATATATAGTGCTAGGAATATAAACTTATTGACAAAACATACAATTTGTAAAAAATAGAATTTTGTCTAAATTAATATTTGAAACAATAATCTGGCCTGATTACATAAAAATAAATAATCCAATGTCAGAAAGTTTCAGCCTTTTTGAGTATTAGTACTTGATTGATGAAAGATCATCTTTCATCTGATAAAATAGGTTAGCATTGTTTTCACAACAAAGTGGGAGTTAATTATAAGTTCATTTAAATGGTTTTTTGAACTTGTGGATTATCTTAGCAATGGATTCAGACTGATTTGTTCTATGAATATGTATATATTTGTGACTATAAATAGGTGTATGTTTATATATTTGTGAGTAAATCATGAAAGTATACTATGATTTTTCACATATTTACTTAGACAAACTTCATTTATGATTATATTTTCACTATTTTATATATAGAAACTTCATGAAATTCTAAGATATTTATTTATGGATAAATGAATATAGGCTACTGAGATCATGTGGCAAGTGAAGATCTCAGGCAGTGATTGGTGGAATGACTTTCTTATATATGATTAAATAACGAGTTGGGTCTGAGAATGAGTACCTTTTGCAGTCGTATGTTTCAATATAGTGGTAAAATGGCAGAGTCTGAAACATGTGACCCTATGATTGATTCAAGTGGTCACTCTTCTGGTCCTCAAAATTTTTATGAATTCTCAAGTAATAAAGTCAAATATTTTTGTAAAGATAAAATATTGTCTCAAGATGAATATAATTTTTCTCGTTACCTCTCCATTTTTTTTCTTTAATCACTTAGTTTAATATAAGCATAGTCGTTACTTCTCTCAATGGGATTATGGAATTCTGGAACCAAATTACATTCTTTAATTACATACAATAATTATTTGATTTTTAAATACAAATTTGGGTACACCATATTTAAATAACCAGTAATAAAGTCAAGTTTAACAAAGTGAAAGTTTTTAGTTGTAGGTGTCAGCACTGTCAATGATGAATCGTTTAAGGAGAAGCCATGATACATCACATCACATCACATCATCACTATGAAACCAGATGTGGGACTGTAATTTTACTTAGGAAATAATTTTATATTTCAGTAGTGATATTTAAGAATATTTCTGCCCACCATGTCTGAAAATACTTCCAAGAGGTAATAAAAATAGGTTATCTTAATATTTAAAAAAGAGAGAAGTAATAAGACTATTACAAATTAGTATTTTATTTTTTTAAGAAATATGTAAACTGTGACTAATGAATTGTTTTTGAATCTGGGATTTTGGTCACTAACTAAGGTATTTATGTTGATATGAAGGATATTAATGAAACAAATGTCAAATGAAAAAAAAATGTATTAGGTAAATAGATTGGTACAAATTTTTCTAAAAAGATCCATTTCATTGATTTTCATTACTATAACGACCTTTGTACAAGTCTCCCACAAACTTAATGAGGTTTTCTATATTTTTAATAAAGTGCTATTATTTCCTCTTATTGTTGAAACAACCTTCCTTCCAATACCATATTTTTATTCTTTTGTATTACATTTTTTTCCATTTCTTCAATCTATTTTCTTATATATTACCAGTTATTTTTATAGTGTCTTTTAGAATTCCAGACATCTCTGTACAGGGCTTTATTGCATTTTAAATATGCTAGGTGGTAACTCCTTAAATGAACAAAATATGAAATCAAGTTAGAAAAACACCATAGATTATCTGTAATGTAAGAATAAAGATTTAATAAAATGTTATATTTATAATCATAAGCTGGGATTCCACTGAATATAGAGATAGCCTGTTCAGGTTTTCCTTCATCTATGAGTTACTTCATTGAATCGACATCTGTAGCTTCTAGAGTTTTCTACAAGTTGTGTCTCACCTCACCTATAAGTCATAGTAGGATTCACTTTTTTATACTTCTCTTGAGTTTTCTAGAATTTTGGCTAAGGTGTTTTGGCACTTAATGTATTTTACACATGACCACATTTATCAGCCATTTTGTTTTAAGTAAAGATTCAAAACAACTTGAGAATTATTACAGATCATTCATGATTTAACTAAGAACTTTGTCTTGCTAGAAAGAAAATCAGTATCTTAAGATAGAAGTTGAAATTCTTGTTGCCATAGTAATATTAGAGAATTTTGTGATGGGATCTTTTTCTTTACTGTATCATAGAAAAATGCTCATTAAAACACTTCTAAACCAGCTTATTTAAATAATTTTTATTATAATTTTAAGAATTTATTCCTTTTTGCAGGTAATGGTGCATGTGGAGGGTGGTAATTATAGCTCTGACCTTCCTTTAATCACTTGGATATCTCCTTTTTAGTTTTGACAGTTGTTCTAAAACAGAAGTTTAACTTAGATATGCAAAAAAAAATGTTATTTTTTCCTGGTCAGAATTTGATCAATTTTTTAATTGATTATGTCCATACAAATAATAACAATCAAAATTACTCTAAATTCACAAATCAACTGGACTAGCCAAAAAATAAACTCTAAAACACTACCAATGGTTTCACTGCTTCAAGCAAACTTCTCACGTGTAAAGAACTACAAAATAACAGCATATTTAAGCTAAACATTACCCACAATTCTACTTATCTCACATACACTCTTAATACTAAAAGAGCTTTTAAATAAGTTAATTACTTCAGAATCACTAATTTTTAATAATAAAGATTCTTTAATTCTTCTTTTTATTTCATTTTTCTCAAAGAAGACAACCTTAGCTTCATCAAAATTAATAGTGTGGCCTGTATCTTTTCCATGGATATATAAAGCAGAACTAGGATATATGTAAAAATAATCTAGTACTTTATTGCTCAAGGGAGGGCAGTTTAAATAAAGATTAGGGTACCAGAAGTAGTACAACTAAATAGTTTTCCCTCAGGAATTTGTTTTCCAGAATCTGCCACCCTCCCCCTTTGCAGCAAAACATAATACAGCAGTATTATAATTATTAACAATAACAACAACAATAATAAAAATATGTTAAATGTTTTAGAATATTAAAAACCCAGCAATATTAATATCTTAAAGATGTACCTGTAAAACTAAAGCTTTTAAATTTTCAATTAATGTATCTGTTTCAGTGTTGGGTCGCGTGACACTGTCAATCGAGGCCTTTCCTTTATTAGATCTGGATATTCGCAAAGTGTCTGGATATTTACGAAATTTTATAATCTAGAAAAAATAAACAGAAAAACGTTTTAAATACAAATACATTATTTTTAGTATAATTCTTAATATAAAATTATTACTAGATAAAAGACATTTTTCCACATAATAATAAAGATCTTATTTTATTACCTAACGTAGCACTTTTTTTTTTAAATTTTAAAGTGGAAAAAATCGTATGTTGTTATGTACCGGTAATAGACTGTTTAGACAGTGCATTTTGATTTATAAGTGCCAAACTTACATCACCCCACAATTTAACACCATCCATTCTAGATAAATATAATAATGATTACCACTAATTATTTATTAAACTGGAGATTGTCTCTAGCCCTGATATAAACTTTAAACATCTGTTAAAGATTACTATACTGTATCTGATTTTTTATTTAATTAAACACACACATGAAATTATTCGCATTTCTCTCGGTGTATTATAGAAACTTTCTTTATAATATTCTTCTTATTGTTTTTTTTACTATTATAAATAATATTCTTTATAGATTTTTAAAGTATTTTTGCAAAAAAAAAAAAATCCTAAATTTTTATTTAAAAAATCAAGTGCATAGTAAAAACACAAGAATACATTACATTATTTTATTGAGTTACGTTTCATTTTTCTCATAGTTTTTTGATGCAATTATTCATTCACCTATATTCTGATTTTCTGGGTTCTCCCCTCCACCTTATTTTAATTATAGCTTTTTATATATTGGCTTCTTTTGATCACATTTTCCCCAAAGATTGATATCTAAAGCACTTTATTATTTGATCATATTCAAGTTATTATTTCTTTCAATAAGATCAAATTTTGCTCATTAAAAACTTTTAATATTATATAACCAACTTACCACTCTGTTTTTATTTTATTTCTTTGTCTGTATGTTTTATATCATAATCTTTTAACTTTTTATTCATCACCATTCTTACATTATTTTTTCCTCTACTTTCTCAGTATCAATTTTTTAAGTATTAATTTTCTTCTGCAAACCTAATAATTTTCAATTACTTATTAAGCAATTTTTCAAAATTCAGTCAGGTGATATTGATCAATTGATTCAAGAAAATATTATACTAAATTTTAAGTCGAAAGCAAAACAATTATAAAGCAAATTCTTTTATTTTTTATTTACATATAACATTGTAAAATTACAAAAAAAAAATCAAATCAGATATCACATGACCTAATTTAATAAGCTTGTATTTACAAATGTTATATACAGAGCTTGCAAAATAAGCTCTTAACAAGCTTTTAGAATATCCCCAAGCCCAGACCAGTTTCTTCTACTGGCGTTATACATTAGATAAAGTACTGGGCTTGCCCTAGTATTTTTAATCTAATGCTTGAATATCCTGGCACCTCACTGATGATGCCAGTAGCAAAAACTGATCTGGGATTGGGGATATTCTCAAAGCTTGTTAAGAGGTTATTTTATGAGCTCTATATATAACATAGTAAAAGGACTTTTCAGGCAACAAACTTGATATTGGGAATATGAGTCAAGTTACAATCAGTTATTTATATATATATTGTAATGGTATATGCCGTTACATTAATTTAAAATTAGAATAAAACCTTTTTTTTTTAAATTCATAAATAAAAACTAAAAGCTAAAAAAAAATAAAAGTTGTTTAACATATATAATATATCGCACAGATCGAATGAAAACTTTAAAAGTATTATTTTCTTTTTTTAAAAAAAAAAAATATTTGAATGTACTTTTTTATAAAAAAAGTACAAGATCTAATGATAAAATATTTTTGTAAATGGAAATGATTGTTTTATAAATTAAACAAAATGCAAACTAGCCCTTGGGGCTCTTATAGAAAAAAGTCAGATGAAAGATCTAGATAAGAAAATAAAAAAATTAGAATGTCCAATAGAAGCAGTAACCAATTGCTTGGATCTTAATGGAATTATTGGAACAGGAAACTATGTTCAATGAATCCGGAGGAGTACTATAAAAGAAAAAAAAATATTCAAATTAAAACAGTTCCAGCTTGATTTTTTTTGAGGGGCATGATAAGATGCACTTGTCACTCTCTCTTTTATTTCAAATGAAATGATGGATGAATTATGAACGGTACTATTGCAGACCCCAAATCACATGGGTTCTGCAATCAAATAGTACCAGGATTGAAACAGCTAAGGCCACCTCCAGAACAACATACCGGTCTTCAAATAGAGATGTCGCAGGAATTGGCACCAGGAACCAGGATTCTTCTATTGTAAGACATGAACTGTAAAATTTAAAAGTAATTAAGAACTTTCATTAAGATTTGACAAGCTTTTAATATTCAGTTAACCTAAATTTTAAAATGAACTTTTATCTGACTTTTAAGTTTTCAAATTAATTATTAATGTTTAATTTTTGTACATTTGAGTTTGCTAAAAATCATTTTCATTTTTTTAAAATTAATATTTATTGTATAAATTATTTAAATGCATTAAATTTAAGTTGGGTATAGATGCTTGCATAGATTTGTTAACGTTTAATTATGTTTTTATTTTCATATTTGATTAGAATATATAGACATTTGGTAAATAATGATACCTTATGTTGAGTATCTAAAATGTATTTATTTGGATGTCTTTTAAGTTATTGGTGTCAATGCGGCATCTTATGATGAATGCCATTGGGTTTCTTGTAAATTTCCCTCTGCAATTCCATCAATGACTTTATATTTTGATCATTGATGTTTATTTTGAAATGTTTTTAACCATGTAATTTATGTAGCTGATCTATACTCAACATTAAAAAACAAACTTTTATAAAATTCATCTGTGCGAAATTATATAAATGTTAAATTTAAGTCGGGCATGAATGGCTATATAGATGTGTAAAGTTATATTAATTAATTAAGGAAGGGTTAATCTTAGGTTATTTGTTACGTAGTTGAATTGGGTCAATGGATTGGATGTATCGGTGTAATTATAGTAAATCTAGTATGAGGTCTCTATGTGCAGGATCACCATTCTATGCCACACACTCCCTTTTAGCCTATATGGAATGGGATAGTAAGATGGAAAATGCAGTCCCTTCCTATGGAGTTTTTTTTATTGCTCTTCTCATCAGACAGATGTAGTATTCCTGTCTGGATAAGAGTTAATGTCTTTTATAACCATGCTGTTCAGATGCACATTCCTGACAATATGGAATTTGTGCTGTCGTATTCATACTGCATTGAATGCATCGATGTATCAGATGGATTGACGTTGGTTTAGCTGTGAACTTTTGGCCTAAGGTTAAATAAGGGATAGAATATTTTCTTTTCAAATGCAATCTATATGGTTTATTCATACTCGACACTTTTAAAAATATTATTAAACAAATCTGTGCGTTCAAACTAAAAAAAATTTAAATTTAAAAATTAAATTAATAACCAATCTAAAATGATACATTTTATTTCTCAATTTTATCTATATGTGTGTAAATAAATGTTTGTGCATTAATTATTGGCAGTGGCTTCTTTTATTTTTTATTTTAATATTGAAAATATTTTTAAATAAGAATTTATATTTTATAAATCTCTGCATCTCACTGAGCTAGTGGCATGGGCTGACGGTCTGAATAAAACATGTAAAATGTGAATCTTAACTTACATATCTGCCTACTATATAAATTTTCTAGGTTCTAATAACCTAGTGGCGCCCTGTAGTGTGGATACGGTAAGACTCTCTTCCTTTTTGGACCGTCATAATATATAAATATATAGTGTTTTAAAAACATAACAGATAAATTCAATTAGGTAATTTTTTCCTCAGATGATACTCAGGATGTACGTTATACAAAGAAATATGACATTAGCAATTTTCTTATTAGATAATACTCAGAATGTAAGTTATAAAAGAAAATATGACATTATGAGGAAAGTTAAGATAAATTAAAAATATTTGGAAGATGACAGATTATAAATGGAGGCAAGATTAATAAAAATATAAGATAATTGGGAAAAAAATTGAAGGAGGTGCAAGATGTAAACACATTTTAAAGTACCAATGCAAAAAATAGGATAAACATGCCAGCCATATAATAGAGATATGTAATGCATTAAGAAGTAACATAGACAGATAGATAATTTAATAAAATAAAATAAAGGGTTATGGTCATTAAAAGTATATAGTAAAACTATACTTTTATTAATATGATACTAAACCAATGGTAATATTGAATTTAGCCTAAAGTATAATCCCAGTGGGTAACACTAGGTGAAATTAAATATCAAATCACCTATGATAAAATTTCAGTTATGCCCTCTGTGAATAAATTTATAAAAGTCTGCATCTTAAACAACCAGTTCAAAAAAGGTATCTCTTTCAACTGTAAATTGCAGTAATGTTGAATATTGAGATATGGACTTATTCAAACAAAGAACATAAAATATGATCTTAAACTATTCATAAACAAACATATTGACTACACATATACAAAGAAAAACTCAACATTAGATGTTTTAATCTTTGCACCTCTCAAACACAAATGTATAAGCAATAATTCCAGTGCACAATGCTTTCTGAAATTAAATATCAAATCATCTATAAATGTTAAAATATTTCAGCTTTGCCTAAAGTATATATGTAAATTAAAAAGAGGTACATAACCTCTAAGAGTTAAGAATGGTCACTCTCATGTATCAACAAATGTAAATAAAAGAGGACAGTCCATTCTCTTCTTCAGTTTTGATGTTATCTAAGCAAACATTCACAGAGATGTTTTGAACACTATTTCTGGTATCATCAACAAATGTTTATTCCTATGGTTTTTAAATAAATTAAATGTCTTATTTCCAGCATTATCAGCAAATGTTTGTTTAAATAACATTAAAGCTAATCAAATTTTCTTTATACTTGTTGATGCATAAGCACAATCATTTTTAGTTTTTGAAGATATCTGTTCTGTTTAATATATATATATGAAAAACAAAAAACAAGTTAAACTTGCTAACGCTTGTATTTATGATCAATAGATGGCATTTTACCAAAAACACCATCAAAGTGCATGTTTGCTATCACTGATGATAGCAAATCAGCTTGAAATCGTGATCTGAGGGTGGAACTAACGAAAGGGATAGTGAATGCTTACTCTGACATTTATGTAAACAAACATACGCTTTGACGGTGTTTATGGTAAAACGCCATCTATTGATCAAATATATATATATATATATATATTACTAGCAAAGTATGAAAACAAGCATTGTATAGAATACCTACAAATTTTATATAATGCCAATAGTAAAATGTCAAACATAAAACATATTTTCACACATTTCCTAGGCATTCTACAATATGCCAAAAAAACAAAATTGTTAAAGCATAAAATACTCCCAGTAAGAATGTGTGATGTCACAGAGTAAATGTTAAGTTACACGTGTTTAATGCATGATTACTAAAAATAATGATTGAAATTGTTAATAAATCTTATGTGTATATCTTAGGTTAGCTTATTCTTTAAATTAATAACTTTTGACCATACCTAAAGTAGGGTTTGAACATATGAGCCTTGAAATCACTTGCACAGGTTCAGTTTATGTATCGGAGAAAATAAATATTCTCATTTTTACTTATCCATGACAGTGAATCTTATTAGTTTGAATATATGTAATAATTAATAGTATATCAATTTAATAAATATGTAATACTGTCGAAGGAAATTAGCTTTCACACATATGTTGTCGTTCTTGGCACATACACACACATAAATAAATGAATGAAATATTGGAAGTTGAAAAATATAATATACATAATATATAAATGCAAAAATTAAATTAAATAATATTTAATATTATTATTATTTTTAAAGATACAAAACATGTTATTAGCAAAAAATGTATGTGTACGCATTGAAAAGTATCACTGTTTACATAAATTAAATTTAACTTCAAATTAATTAAAAATTTTATAAATCAAATTATAAAAGATTTTTTAAAACAACAATTTCCAATTTTTTTTTATAACTGTTATGTACGTAGTATTTAAATATATTTCCTTTTTTTTTTTTTTTTTAAAGAATATAGATTTTATTTTATATAAAGTGTTACAAATGAATTTCTCTAGACAACAAAAAAAATCTAGTATAAATTTACATTTTTACTAATAACTTCCTGAATTTCTTGTACTAAGAACCAGTCCATGTGGATAGGTAGATTTCTTTGGGTGCAAGAAGCTTATCTTTTTTTCGAATAGAATTAAATGTATCTCTAATAAAAAGTTGTGAGTCCAATGGAGAATTGGTTATAACTATATGACATCTAAGTAACCATATTACGTGGTTAATAAATATGCATCTTCTGATATTGCAGAAATTACCCATTTTAATATTATGAATGATATCAAAGAGTTCTGGATTGTGATTATTGAAATAATTTTGAATTATATATTTTGCTTCTCTTAGTCCCGAGCAAGAAACAAGAATATGATCAAATGTTTCACTATCTTTTTTACACAAAATACATAAGGAATCAATCCTTTTAAATCCTCTATTTGAAACAAGGAAATCGTTGGTAGGAAGTGATGATAGATTTATTTTAATGATAAAATCAATATATTTAGGCATTAAATACCATTTTCTCAATTTTGTAACAGATAAAATCTATTAAGCAATTTCAATTTTTTTGTGCATTTATCAATAAATCTTGTTAGAGTAATTAGCAGTGCTCATTATATTTATTTTACAAGGTTAAAAAATTGCGTCATGTCATATATGACTCTTTTATTTATTATATCATTTTTTGTCTTATACCTCCAACCATGTATTAATTAGGTAATTCTAAATGACAAAATAAAAGTTTTAGTACAATAAAATACTTTCTCTCACTTAAATTTGCTACTACTAACAAAAAGTTATCCTTATAAAATCCTACAGTAGAATAAACAAAAAGAACTGCTTAAAAGTATTCTACAATCAGATGCATTTATTAAACAGAAATACTATAAATCCTGTAAACAATAAAATAGCATTCATTGATAAATGTGAATATAAACATAATGGTTACAGAAGTATTATAGCACCCCTTAAAACAGTATATTGTATTACGAACATGTATTCGTGTGTGTGTGTGTATTGAAACATTCAGGTATCTATTCAATTTTATGTTTATCAATTTTTTAAAAACTGCATCAATATCACAAAACAACACTGGAATAACTAATCGATAAATTTAAGTTCTTTTGATTTGGAAAAAGTGATTTCTTGTAATAGTACGTAATACTGACTTACAAATTAATTTATTATAAATTAAATGTGTAATTTAATACTTATTATTATTTATAATTGACGAGTTTGATTTAAACTTTTAGTGTTATTTATATTTTCAATTTATTTGATTTTAAACAAAGATGAAGGGATGCAATGTACAATTTCAAAACACTTTTGCCATGTAGTTGGCAGGTTTGTTGGAATTTTTATTAGTATTATTTGTTTTTGAAATTTTGAAATTTCTTATTTTTGTTTTGAAAAAGAGAAACAAAAGAAAATAGAGTCAACTGTATCATTCACTATTTTTATGAAAACAATACTAAAGGACCAAAATGGAGATCAGCTACAAATTTCTTATTTTTCACATAAGAAATTCCATCGGTTTTTTTTATTTGCTACAAATAACCCTAAAATAATCAAAATACGAATTGGTTTTGTGACAACAAATAAAAACAAAAAGCCATGAAAATTAATTTGATTACCATCAGCAGATACAATGAATGTACATTCCAAATAAAGGAAGGCTACAAAAAAGTTCACTTTGCCATTATTTTGCCGAAGCATGTGATTCAGATGAGGCTACAGTATTATAGGGATTGTGCCTCTCATCCTCTTGAGAACTGCATTTGACACAAGGGAATTCACCTTCCTTCACCATCATTAAGAAAATCATTTCTGTAATGAAAATTTGTTTATTAACTTCTCATAAATTATATGCGCTTTTAATACTCCCCCTCATCACTAACAATCGCACACAGCTATGAATATGAAGCCACGGAGCTTTGAAAGCGCTAAGCTTTAAATAAATTATTAATAAATGTAACTTCTTTAACGAGCGTTAAAAGCGCATAATTATTGATATTATAAGAAAATCATTGTAATGTAACCAATTTTAATGCTCTTTCTTCATTGACAATTACTTCTCCCAAAAAAATCTGTAAAAAACTCATTTCTTTCCAACAGTGGTATATAAATCAGTAAGTCCACAACTTTCTTAGGATAAAAATGGCTAGCATTCTGAGACCATGAGGTCTAAATGAAAAAAAAAAGAACAAGGTTTAAAATGATCAAAAAAGTAATAATCAAACACTATGAATGAGCAATAAATGTTTTATTTATCCATTTCTTTATATAAAAAAAAAATTCTAAAAATATAAATGAAGACCACAAAGTTTATTTTTAGATAAAGTTCTAAATACTTTGGCATACAAGACCCAGTCCTTTGTCAGGGATTTTAAACACTTTGTAGAATTAATCAAGAATATGAAAATTGAAAGAACTGATTTCACAAACCTTTAGGAAAACACTATGTGCTTTTATGTTTTTTATCATTCTGCAATTCATCTCCAACATCTTTTCTATATCCATTACATACTTATTTAAGGTTGCCTCTAATTCTTCTCTAGAGCTATACTCATTTTCCTCATCATTTAATAATACTATTTCTCTCTTCTCTACATTCCTTCTTTCAATATATTTACTAAATTTTTTACTTGCATCTCTTCCACTTTTATTAGTATTCTCTAATAATTTACTATTTAATTTCATTCTCTCTTTATAATTATCTATTTTATCCAACTTTTTTAAAATAGTTTTTTCATTTAATATTAACATCTTTTTCACTTTCTTTGTTTTTAATAGCATGCCTTTTCTCTCTCTTTTTCCACTTTTACTAATTGTCACCTTTTTATTACTTTTATTCTACTGAATATTCTCATCTTAATACATATTAGTCAATTTGTCAACTTCATGACACCAGTCATTATATTCATCCCCAACAAACTCTTCCATGATTTTTTCTACTTTTATTTTATATTCTTCTAACTTATTATCATTCATTCTTCATTCATGACTTTCACTATCTTTTCTTCTTTTATTACTATTTTTCCATTATATTATTAGCCATTTTTATCATAAAAAAATTCTGATTAACTCTTACATACTCTCTATTCATTATCAAACACTTTAGTTTTCTGTACTTTATTCATTCCCACTTTCTCTACTAATACATAATCTATTATATGAAATACATTATTTTTAGACCAAGTTAATTGATGCTCATAAATATTTGATAAATTTCCAATGCTCAAATTCACTCTTTGACAAAAAGTTTTCAAAAAATATCCATTCTTGTTACCCACATTATCAATTTCTTCAATATGTTCATTCATATCCCATATAACCATTATTTTCTTTCCCTTTTTTGAAAGTTTGTATATCCTTAACTAGGTATTCATAAACACTACTGTTCCACTCTGTTATAGGTTGCCTATCTCCAGTAGCTATATACACTATAACTACTATCCACTACAATGCAATGTGATGCATTGTGAATTCTCCTTTTCAGAGTCGGGCATCTCTCAGTCATTATTCCCAAAGGAAACTCTTAGCTACGTTACTCTCCCTTTCCATTTCTCACCCTAATTTTTCCCATAGTTTTCTTTATCCCACTCCATCTCATTTCCACAGTAATATCTTTGTCCATTTTATGGCCTTTATATATAAATCCACCTTACCTTTTTCCAAACCCAGCATAAAAATCAAGAACCACTTTCTGTTTAATCATTTTATTTATATTTATTCTCCACAATTTTATTATTTGTACTCTTTCTGATTGTAAGTATTTTCATTCAATTAAAAGATGCCTAATATTTTCCATGCCTTTCTTACACGACTTGCAGACTTAATCACTCATATTTTTCCTTTATGAGTATATTCCCTGTTTCTAAAGATTCTGTTTGAGCCTTAAACACTAAACTATTTTCCTTGCTATTATCATAAATTAACTCTCACCCAATAGTCTATTAATTTCTTTATATATTTAAATTTTTTTTACTTTTCATACTAGTTCTCCATTTCTCCAACTCCCTATTTTTTACTAATATATCTATTCTTCTATCTTGTTCCTTGCCATTATAATACTCAACAATTCTCCTAATACAATCATCCCACCTTTTATATAAATATACTGACATATAATCTTTATTCAAATCTTCTATATACCATACTGTTTTTTCCACCCATCTTGTTGTCTGTCCCTTACTCATAGCCCAATTAAATACTATTTTGGGTATTCTATTATTATTCATAAATTGCAATCTACCAAGAATTTTCATTTTACTTTTTGCATATCTCATATAAAAACATGAGCATAACAATTTCTCCTTATATTGCCTTCCTTGCCATCCACCGATCTGCATTTCATGCTTGTCTTTCTACTTCTCTTTGTACTTTTTTCCCCTCATGTGTTAAAGCATCGGGCAGGAAGCAAACCCATAAACCTGGGACAACTGCTTGTAAGACAGCTGTGCAGACCACTCGACCAACCAATGCTTGACCTCTTTGTACTTTTTCTAAGTAATCTAACATTCCTTTACTAACACATAACACATTGTTACCATAAGTTAAACCTGCTATTGCCATTCCCTTCCATAGAATTCTAGCTATACATTTATTATATGAATTTGCTTCATTTACCAATTCATCTGATTACTTTAGATGATATCCCCCAATAAAGATTTTTTTCTCTTCTCTTTCCCCAGTATTTATCACCATTTACTTATGATTTTTCTTCATTAAATTTAATTCCCATCTCTTTACCCACTTTTGCACACATCTTCAGCATAACTTCCATATCTTCCCTTCTTTCTGTGCACAAGAAGTTATCATCAGAAAATGATCTAATAATGAAATGCACTCTCTTGCTAACAATTAATGGTATCTCTATCCCTCTTTCTATTCCTCTCTCCATTTCTCTCAAATATAACAAAACAAAATAGGTGACATAGTGCATCTTTGCCTTTGTCCCACCACATTTTTTAACTTTAATTGATTCTATATTTCCTAACTGATAAGTATAACAATTATTTTCATACAATATCTTAATAAGATCCACTAAAGCTCTGTCCATTCCCAAATTTACCCATAATCTACTTTTATTTATTCTATCATATGCCTTCTCTATATCTATAAAAATCATATATATGTTGGTTACCTACAAATAAAGTAACTCCTATACTCCTACCTGATTGAAAACCTTCTTGTATTTCTCCCACTATATTATTTTCTTCCATTCATTTTGCCACTTTTCTAGCCATTATATATGAAAAAAACTTTATATAACACTAACACTGATGTTACCACTATCAGTCTATAATTGTTTAACTTTCTATGATCCTTACCTTCTCTTTTAAATAGTAGCCTTAATCTTGTATTATTTCAGCTATCTGGAACTTCTCTCTTTCTGTGCCATCTTATTAAAACATGATAATAGATTTAATTTTGCCCTATTTCCCAAATTATTCACCATCTCTGCTGCCCATCCATTTAAACCTTTTCATTTTCTTCCCTGCCTCATTCAATTCATTTTATATAAATCTAATATTTCCATTAATATATGCTTTTATGTTTGTTATCACTCTGTTCTTCCCATCTAACATCTTTTATATGCAATACATACTTACTTAAGATTGTCTCTAATTGTTCTTTAGATCTACTCTCTTTTACCTCACCACCTAGTAATACTATTTCTCTCTTCTCTACATTTATTCTTGTAATATATTTCCAAATTTTTTTACTCCCATCTCTTCTACTTTTATTAATATCTTCCAATAATTTACTACTTAATTTTATTCTCACTCCATACTTATCTATTTTTACCAACTTCTTTTTTAAAAATATTCTTCCCATTTAATATTAATATTTCCCTTTTTTGTTTTTAATAGCACATTTATATTTTCTGCATGCTTTACTCCCTCTCTTTACTAATTCTCACTTTTATTATTATTTTTTAATATTCTCACTTAAACCCTATTTTTCACTTTTCCTACTTCACTATACTAGTCTTTATACTCATTCCCAATAAACTCTTTCATGATTTCTTCTATTTTTATCTTTTATTTTATATTCTTTTACTTTTATCTTTTATTTTATATTCTTCTAACTTATTCTTATCATTCATTCTCCATTGATGTCTTTCACTACAATTTCTTTTATTACTATTTTCCATCACATTACTAACCATTTCTATTATGAAGAAATTATGATCACTATTACATACTCTCTCTTCATTATTAAACACTTTATTTTCTATACTTAATTTATTCCCTCTGTCTCTACTAATACATAATCTCTTGTATAAAATATATTATTTCTAGACCATGTGTATTGTCCTTCATAAATATTCAATCAATTTCCAATGCTCAAATTCACTCTCTGACAATTTTTTTCAAAAGCTATCCATTCTTGTTTTGCACATCATCAATTTCTTCAATACATCCATTTACATCCCTTATAACCATTACTTTCTTCTCCTTTTTATGAAACTCTGTTTATCCTTAACTAGGCATTCATATATGTCCTGTTCCACTCCATTATTGTTTGACTATCTCCAGTGGCCATATACACTATAGCCACTTCTATTCTAGTCTTTCTAACTTTATCTCAAACCACAAATGTTCTTGACACTTAACAGGATTTAAATATTTTTTTGATATAACTCCCATACCACCACCACGCCCTTTTTTATTTCCTATTTATATCCTGCCATGCCATGTCTTACAGTGTAGGTTCTTCTAATCTTGGATGTGTTTCTAGAACTACTAATACCTCAAGCTTTTCATTTTAACTGCCTTGTTTAATTGCAACCATTGCAATATTAAGTTGGTGCCATCTATACCTCAAAGGTTATGAATTTGTTACTTGTGGTAGTAAAATTTCTACGGTCTCTTAAATAATAAGTTATTTAGTTTTATTTTTTTGAAAAATCATTATAATTAATGAACACATCTTAGTTTTTACGTTTTATAAATGTCTTATTATTCTATAAATATGCTAATGTTATATTTAGTAACTGAAACACATAGGCTTAATATATACCTGTGTCTATATATGTAATATATAGAGTATATGAGCACAGACTTTCACACGACCCACCACTCTCCACACTATTTCTTAACACTGATACACTTGAACACATATATGTTGAAAAGATAAATAATCACCAATATACATATTTCATGCTAAACCAGCAATCATCAGTTGGTCCAGATTACCATCTCTACACATATATGCTATAAGTGCTCAGATATATATTAAGATAGCCAATCCTCATACTTTAATGGACAGACTTCAATCTACTCCACCCTCCAACCGTCCATCCAATTGGTTTAGTATAAAATACGTATATTGGTGATTTTTTATCGTTTCAACATATATGTGTTCAAGTGTATCAGTGTTATGAGATAGTGTGGAGAGTGGTGAGTCGTGTGAAAGTCTGTAATAGTATATTTGTAAATTTTCATCTAAAAGCTAGTAAAATTTTAATATATAAAAAATATTTTAATTATATATACATATCGAATAATAAAAATTTAATTTTCATTTTACAAGAGTGAATCAATTCTCAATTGGATAATTTTAAAATTATGATATCAATAAAACTAAAGTAAAAAAAAAAAAAAAATCAAACATTCAATCATTTCAAATCCTGCTTTATCTTATTAACCAGTTAAATTCTTTCTTTCCCAGTAGATGGTTTACTTTTGAAAATGTCAAGAGCAAAGCAGAAATCAATAAAAAAGTTTAATTTAACAAAATTTTGGTCGTACCTATAAATTATTCATACATGTTTATGGCACTAAAGATACACAATTTTCTATTTCTTTTTAGTATTAAATTTTTGACTAATTATTATACTCCGTCTGCATACACATACACACTAGGCATTATTAAGGCAAATGAAAAAAACCTTGAAGCTTTATATAATTCACAAATCAATGTTATAAAAACAATAACATCAACAACAACAACAAAAAACTATATGTCATATTAGATTACCAATGTCAACGCTAATCCTATTTTATTAAAATGATTAATAAAAATACAATAAATAACTTTTTATATAGTTATTAAGTTTTTTTTTTTCAATTATTAATTTCATAATAAAAATCAAAAATTATTTTTTTATTAAATCAGACTGTACGTGATATAATATAATAAGTAACTAATCATATGGTCCGGTTTCCCAAAAGGTCATATGCTTGACTAATATAATCAAACTGAAATTGTTTTATTTTTTACTTTAATCAAATGAAAATAGAAACAAGAATCAATTTAACTTTATAATCTGTTCTTGAATTTATAAAGATATAGGTATTACCAATGACATGTAAAAAACTATTTGTTATACCATAACTGTAAATTATGTTAGAATTATAAAAAGTTTTGAATAGGCTATCTATTAACATCGTCTTTTCAATTCATATGACCTTTTTTAAAAAAATAAATAAAAATATTTCCTATATACATGAAAATATTCCAATGCTACCACTGGCTGAAAATTCAAATACAAAATATTTAAATCACCTTCGATTCTATGCGATGCGCTAAAACTTATCTTTTATCGCAATCAGGAATATCTCAGCCATTATGCCCAGAGAAACCTGTTAGCCACCTTACTTTCCGTTTCCATTCACCACCCTAAGTTTTTCTCATATTCTTCTCTATTCTGTTTTATCCCATTTCCACAACATAATCTTTATCAACTCTATGGCCTTTATATCTAAACCCTCTTATGTTTTTCCAAAATGCAGCATAAAAACTAAAAACCCACTTTCTGTATAATCATGTTTATATATATTCTTCCACAACCTGGCATTATTTGTACCATTTCTTGTTGCAGGAATTTACATTCAATTAATCAGATGCCTAATATTTTTTATGCCTTTCTTACACAACTTGCAGAGTAAATCACCCACATTTTCCCATTTATGTGTATTTTCCCTTGTTGCTAATGATCCTGTTTGAGCCTTAAACAGTAAAGTACTTTTTTATTATTATGTAAATTATCTCACACCCAATATTCTTTTTACTTATATATATATATATATATATATATATATATATATATATATATATATATATATATATATATATATATATATATATATATATATATATATATATATATACAATCTTTTTACTCTCCATACTAGTTCTTTATCTCTCCAACTACCTATTTTTTATTAATACATCTATTCTTCTATCCCATTCCTTGCCACTATAACACCCAACAATTCTCTTAACACAATCATCCCATCTTTGGTATAAGTATACTGACATAACTTCTTTATCCAAATATTCTGCATACCATATTACCTTTCTCACCCATCTTGTTGCCTGCTCTTTACTCATAATCCTTATTATCCATAAACAGCAATCTACCAAACATTTTCATTCTGATTTTTGCAGCTCTCATATAAAAACTTGATCATCCCATTTCTTCTTGAATTGCCTCCTTTGCTGTCCACACACCTGCATGTAATGCATGTCTTCCTATTTCTCTTTGTGCTTTTTATAAGTAATCTAACATCTTTTTACTAACACATAAGACATTTTTACCATATGTTAACCTTGCTACTGTCACTCCCTTTCATACAATTCAAGCTACATGATATTTATTATATGAAAACAGCGTTAATTTCTTTAACAATTCATTTTTTTTTACTTCATTTATTAATTTTTTCTTTCATTCATCCAAACAATTTCTTTGATTACTTAAGATGATTTTCAAACAGGTATACTTATTTACCACATTTAATTTTATATCCCCCAATAAAAATTCTTAGTCTTTTCTTTCCCCAGTATAAATTATCATTACTTTGGATTTTTCTTAATTAAATTTAATCCTCATCTTTTTACCCACTCTTGTACATGTTCTCAGCATAACTTCCACATCTTCCCTTAGAAGAGATCATCTGCAAATAAAAAACCTGATAATGTATATACTCCCCTGCCACCTATTAATGATATTTCTATCCCTCTTCCTAGTCTTTCTATTGCTCTCTCCATTTCTCTCAAATACAAGAAAAACAAAATAGGTGACATAGGGCATCCTTGCCTTAGTCCCTATCCCTTGCTTCCATTGATAACTTTAAGTAATTCTATATTACCTAATCGATATGTATAGTAATTATTAATTAATTCATTCTAGTTAAATTTTGTCAGTAGTCAATTAACTTATCTCTTTTTAGAATTTAAAGAATTTAATTAAGATTGTTTTATCTCATTTGTAAATAATCATTTTGAAAATCGGATTCTTTTTATTTCGTGATTTAATACATTTTTATTTTACTTATTTTTTACTCAATTTTATATAGCCATTTTTTTCTAACTTTACAAGTGCATTTTATCACACATGCATATACACAACAGTCTTTAAAAAATTTAAACTTTTCAAATACATTCAACGGTAGTAATAGCACACATATTAGTACATAACACATTTCAAGTGATATTATTCTCCTTTTTTTTTCAGATGCTTTTGGCCTGACAAGAAACAGTACTAGCATAGGAACCAAACCTGGATCTTTAGACTCATAATGCTTTAACCAACCGAGCTATTCTGCCAAAGTTTTATATTAACATGTGTCTATTACTAATTATTGAATGCATTTGAAAAGTTTAAATAAAGTTTGAATTTTTTAAAAACCATTCAACATTTAATATTAGATGATGGAAATAATCCAACATATAATTACTTATAAAATCTTGTTATCACAAATCTTCAGACAAATATTAAGTATTTGGTATAAGATCAATACTATGTCTAAAACTGGCTAAAGTAGTAAACCAATTAACTTTCTTAAGATTTTTTGGTAGAATAGGTCAGATGATTAAAGAGTTACCTTAAATTCATTATTCATGAGTCTAAAGGGTCAGGTTCGATTCCTATGCTAGTACTATCTCTGGCTTATTACTAACAGTTGAATATATTTGAAAAGTTTGAAGTTTGAATTTTTCTAAAGACATTCAATATTTAATATTAGGTGATGAAAATAGTCCAACATATAATTACAATTAACTATTAATGGTTTTTGGAAAAAAATAAACTTTATTTATATCTTTCAAATCCATTCAATTGTTATTGATAGTACACAAGTTAATATATAGTATAATGTTTCAAGTGGTATGATTATCCTTGGTCTGACCAATGACAGTACTGGCATGATAATGAACCAGTGATCTTTAGATTTGTGAATATTGAATTTAAAGTGAGACTAAGATTATTTCTTCAGTTTCTATTCTAATATTATCATTAGCCAGGCCAGAAACAATCAAAGAAGAAAGGAGAATAATAACATTTCTAAAAAAGTTAAGAATTAAAACTAGAAGGTGGATTTAGGGCAGTAAATTCCATCATTACAACTATTCAGACAAATAGAGATGTAAATAATCTGAATTTTATAAAAAGAAATCAGAATCTTTAAATTTTCTTCTTCCTTTTCTTATATATTGATTTCTTTATTTACTTATCATACCATTTCCAACTATGTTATACAATTTCACCAATACTATTTTTCATATTCAAAGTTTATTCTTACAGTTTCGACTGATGATGACTGCAGGATAGCCAAAACTGTAACTGTAAGAATAAAGTTTTGATATAAAAAATAGTATTGGTGAAGGATATAACAAAGTTGAAATGGTATGATATTCTTTAAATTTCACAATTTTGGTTTGATTTTAATTAAAACAGGCAAACATTAAAACTAATTGACTATTTTTTGCAGATTTTCCACCTTCTATAGTAACTTGTTTAATTAAAGAATACAATATTTTAACAGCAATAGAAATATTTTTACTGATAGTCTGTCATACAACCACATAGATATAGTTATCATATACTCATATATATACTCAAAAATTACCCCTAATTCAAAACTAGCCCAGACTAGTCAAAGAAAAAAAAATTTCATTGTTACAAGCAGATTTCTCAAGTACAAAGGACTAAAACATATCAACTAATATATACTATTACCCACAATTCCCCATACATACCACACACCCCTAATATTAAAAGAACTCTTAAACAAATGAATTGTTTCAGAATCATAAATTTTGAATAATAAAGAAGATTCTTTAATTCTTTTTATTTCATTTCTCTCAAAGAAGACAACCTTAGCTTCATCAAAATTATTAGTATGGCCTGCATATCTTTCATTGATATATAAAACAAAACTAAAATATTTATTTCTATTTATGTACCTTTATTCTTTCATTTAAGCTCAAACTACTCTGACTTACATATAAACTTTTACAAAACAAGAGATAATATACACTACTCAAGGAATAGTTTCCCTATTACAAATTATATATATCCAAAATAGATTAAATATGTGAATAAGTTAGTTAATTCAACCATAAAAAAAATTAATAAATAACTTATATCAATGAAAAAAAAATAAAAATTAGCAGATACTTTATGATTCCTGGAGATATAATTTCACTCAATTCATAGATATGGTGATATGCACAGGGATACCCAAAAATAACTGGAATTTTATAGTAAAAAATTGTTTATTCATTTTTAAATGTTATAAATTTAATCATTTTCAAATTATTACCCATTTGATACAATACACTGGTCTAAATGTTTTTCATTTATTAATATAATCCAGAAGTACTTTCAAAGTGATGCCTTTTAATGCCTCCATTGTTTTTTTCCATCACTTCTAAATCCACAAAAAAGAATCATTTTTTTTATTCAAGAGATTAAAAAAAATTGCATGGAGCAATATTGAGAAAATGTGACTGATAAATAATCTGGATCATGCTAAATTTAATTAAGAAGTGTTTCACACTTAAGGTTTTGAGAAATGACACTGTTGGGGTGGAGTTTGCATTCTTTTCTTTGCCACAAAATGGGATGTTTATATTTTACTGCATCACATAAATGTTTCAGAACTGGCAGATAAAATGTCTGACCATTATGAACTAAATCTGAGAAAAAAATGCCATTTGTGTTAAAAAAAACAGCATTAATTATAACATTTCAGTCATTGTAAAAAAACTGAAGTATGTGAAATGCATTTTAGAAAAAAATGTACTGTGTAAACCCACAATTTCAAGTGATTGATGCAGAAGGGTCTCTGCAAAAAGTATGTAATAGCTGAAGCATACACTACAACAGATACACAAACCAGAGAATGACTTTGATTATTTCTGGGTTCTCCCTCATATAATAAATATATTCTTTCTTGCACTGATATGGATGTTTACTTATTTATTCTCTGACTAGATTGCATTGGCATATTAATTAATTTTGTTATATAAATATATGATTATATAAAAAACATATATTCTTACACTAAATGGAGAAGCTATACAGAGAATGGGAAACATATAGCAGGATTCACAATCCAGTACTTTTAATAGCTCTTGGTTATACTTACTTAGCAATAATTGAAAAGCAATTGTAATTAACTCGCATAAAGTTTACTAGAATGTGGTTATAACTACATATTTTAAATATAAATAATATTATGTATAATGTATAATATATTTAATTAAATGTGGTTATGTATTAAAAGAAATTAATTATATGTTATATGTTTGAATATTGAATCCTTGATGAAGACTGCTGATTAGTTGAAACTGTAAGAGAATATTATAAAGGAATAAATAAAATTTATTATATTGTAAAAAGTGAATAAACAAAAGTATATTAAATGGTATTATGTGTTTGCAATTCTATGTATGTGCAGGTAATATTTTTTCAATTTATATATATATATTTAAATTTAATAATTTTAATAGTTAATGTAAATTAATTAGTAAATTAGGTAACTGTTATAGATATGAAGTTAAATTTATAGCTAAGGTGCATTAATGTGCAGCAATGAATCAGACACAGTTCATTCAGGTAATAGCAATATATCTTGGCTGTGGATTCAATTTCATATGTATAATGGTCATGCCATGTATTAATTAATTAACATCTATATTAACTATTAAAATATTAAATTTAAATACCTGACTTGCAGATGGAAGAGTCTTAATTCCAGTTGGGATGTAAAAAATTTTGCTGTATTATATTATATCTAAACTCTTATAGCTATAATGCCCAGATGCTAATTCATATATAACATGGATGGTTAGGGGTAGCTTGGATAGGTTTGCTATTGTTTTCATTTAACTTCCGGAATTGATGTCTGATTGGCTGCCACACATTAATACACCATGGCCTATCTATTTATCTTTGTATATATAATGGTGATAACATTTACTAATTAATTTACATATATATATATATTGTAATGGTACAGAAAAATAAGACAAACTGGTGTGATGGCACTCATCATCATCATCATCACCAAGTCAATACAAAATTTAAATTTACACATATGAATAAATATGAGCAATGGGCATAAGAGATCAACACAAAACTATAAATAAGTTCACCAGCATTAATTACAGACAAGCAAAATCATTCATCATCATGAGCGATCAACACTAAAAATAAATCAACAGTCAATCTTGCGACTGTATTTAAAATGGGTCTATTATAAACCAGGCTAATTATTTAGCCCTTGCTAGCTTAGGGTAGATTATTTAAACCATAATGTGGAAGCATAAACTCAAGTGATAATCCAGAAGAATACAACAATTAAAAAAATAATTCTGGGATACTAAAACATGCTGATCATCATCAATGCTCTGGCCACTTAGCACCATTAATGTATTGGCAACTATAAACTTATTTTCTATTAAATACTAAAATAAATAAAATTTAGTGCATAAATTTTAAAGGATATCCCCATTGCACAAATCCAGGATCATTATCAACTGGATGTCCATAAGTACTAAATATAAACGCCTTTTTTATAACAGACCATTATGCACAAATCTAGCTCAGGAACAAAAGCTCTATAACTGTTACTGTGATCAAGAGATATAATCCTAACATATAATGCTTTAAAACTATTTACGATTGAGTAAATTCACTGGAATAATTTTAACAATGAAATATAAAGTTATTAACAACTATTACAATGAAATTAAGGCCTACTGAATATGGTTATACATTTAAATTAAACACTCTGATTTTGACTAATACCAAAAGGATATTATATCATAACTTATATATATTTTTCAATAGGTTTACATATGTGCACTACAATAGTTTATGAACATATTTGAATTGTCATAAACCTATAAATGAAATTCATTTTTATAATACATAATTAATGACTAATTTAACATATATGTGTCTCCATGACCCTTAGACCTGCTATAACATATGAGAATTTTTATATAATTAAAAAATTAGCTATCACATTTTAATGATACATAAATAACGACAGATTAATTATATATGTGTATGTGCATGGAAATATATGCAGACACTGGCTTTTACAAAAAAACAATAAACCTAATAAACAATATTATATTTTCTTAATACACAATTAATTCAATATCAACTTATACATAAAATTCACATATGTTTATGTAAAAAAATTATATGAATCAGTTATTAATTTATCGTTTATCTAATGATAAAAAAATGTTTTTTTTTTACTTTTTCTTTTTTAAAAAAGTAATATTAATACTTTGACAGTCTTTCACAAAAGTTTCATTTTCTTTTTAACAGGTTACTCTTGATTAATTATAAATGTCATTTTAAAAAATACTCCAGCAAGATTTTTTTGTTACCTAATATAAAAAGATTTTTGGAGTTTACTTTCTTTTTTCAAAATAAAATTGTCTATGAATCAATCATTTGTTTTTTAGACTTTTAATCCAAGCAAAAATTATTTATTTGTTTTACTTTTAGTTGACCTAAGTATTTTTAAATTTAATGTCTGAATATCCTAATGCCTCACTGATGACAGCCATAGCTAGAAACCAGCCTGAGAATAGGGAAGTTCAGAGATGCTTAATTAGAGCTAATATAATGCTCATTATATATAATATATATATATATATTGAAACATTTGACAGGATTTTTGTGCATTATTCAAGGTAGCTATCAGCTGCAATATAAAGAGGCAAAAAACAATTCACTGTAAATTAAAATTAAATATTAAAAGAGTTAAATTATTTGATGAATATATACTACTTTTTCAGTGTGATCATTCTCTCTTTAATTCCACGATATATACATAACACATGTATAAAGGTGACCTGCAGTTTATATAGTTAAAACATCATCATCAAATTGTTGCTTGAGTTCACAATCAGGGTATTTTCACTTCCAGTGCCTTAAAATTCCAAGTACTGATCTGACTGATGCCATTAGCCTTCTGGGAATGAGGGCCATACTTTAGCTTTGTCTTTCATGATTGTAAATATATGAACAACTTCAAACACAAAGGCATTCATACTATTTCATGAAAACTTGTTTGATATTTCAGGTAAGAATTATCAGGCAACTTAGAAAAAAGATCATGATATTTCTTGATTGTAAACTCAGATAAAATTCCCTTAAACTTACCGTGCTAGAGAATGCATGTTGGTGGGCAGCCAATCCATGTTAAGTATATTATATGAACAATCACATAGCTAATAATAGCAGCAGTGACAGAACCTATGGAAAAGACATTTAGAATTGCTCTGCTAGCAAATGGAGAATGTTCTTCAGATAACATACAATGTTTTGCATTCCAAAGTCTCCATCTTTCAGAACATTCCCACCTATCAATATATTTTTATGTTAGATATTTTTAGAAAGATATTAGAATGCAGATTAAATCATTTCAAAAAGCCCATTGTATCAAAATTCACTGTAGATTTTATAAATCACTAACAAACATTTGCTGCCCCAAAAGGGTGAATTTATACACCTGCAGGTGCATTTAAATCTGTAATTTTACTTCATTTTTTTAAACTAAAATTATTTAACTATTTTAAAATAACATTTGAAAATAAATGCTTAAAAAATATAAATAAATCATACTTTTTGTAATTTTTAAAAATTTAATAAAAGTTGCATTTTTTATATTTTCTTAAATCCATGATTTATACAGCAAATATATAGATTTTTTTAATGACTGTGTATTGTATTTTATATATTTATTTGTTTTATGATGTAAAAGCCATATTGTTTTTTAGTAAGACTTACTTGCATTAGTAAAAATATCTGCATATATTAGCTTTATACGTTGGTGGTCGAGAGGTCAGCATAGCTGCCTTACAAACAATTGTCATGGGTTAGGTTCCCGGTCGATGCTATAACACATGGAAAATATATATATATAATAATCTGATTTCATCAAAAATGCAAATTAATGAAATTCTTTATGCTGATGCTTTTATATAAATTATAATAAATAAAAGCATCATCGTATACAATAGCTCGATAATGACCAAACTTATCCCAAATTTATAAGTAACCCAGACTAGGCAAAGAAAATAAACTCCCTAAAATACAACTGATGGTTTACCTGCTACAACTTCTCGAGTGTAAAAAACTAAAAAATAACAAATTTATACTAAATATTTTATTGAATAGTTTAGCTTTAGCTTTTAATGTTTACATTTTGATCAGTGTGGGTAATGTTTAATATAAATTTGTTATTTTTAGTCCTTTACTTTCTTAAGAAGTTTGCTTGTAACAGTGAAACCATTGATTGTGTTTACAGCTTATTTCCTTTGGCTAATCTTGGTTAAGTTATGAATTTGGGGTAAGTTTGATTATTTTATTGAATAGTTTAGTTTTTTAGGCTTTTAATGTTTAAATAAGTACTAAACATATTAATAATAATTACATATAAAAAGTTTTGTTCAGCCCATGGTTTTACATCTTTTTCAAATATTAAATATCAATTTCAATTATTACAGATAGAACACCACCTAGTGTTCTGTAATGGAAACAAAATAAAACCATAACAATATAAAACATCAGCAAAATAGAATAAAACTTTCATATAAAGATTTAATATAACTTTAAAGAATTAAAATTGAATGGAAAATTATATAAAATAACATATATAAAGTTGTATAATGTATGTATTATTTATTCTGTATATTGTTGTGTTATAAAGACAATTTTTGAAGTTATTTTGGATCTCTATATGTTTTTTTTCTATTTTACTGATGTTTTATTTTGGTATTGCTATTTTATTTTCATTATAAAACTTTGTGTGATTTAGCATAGTTGGTAAAACATCCAACTTGGAATTGGGAGGTCCCAGGATTGATTTTGGGCAGGTCTGAAACTCTAACCTCTCATGAATTCGCAAGCAGTAAAGCCATATGTTTTTTTTTCCATTATAAAATACTAGATGGTATTCTATTCCAATAATTGGTTAATATTAAAATAGATACTTAGCATTTAAAACCATGTGATGAAAAGGTTTCTTATATGTAATTATTAATAATCATCATCAACCATTTATCAATCCACTGCAGGATGAAGGTCTCACCAAGTTTAATCCATCTTCTCCGATCTTTAGCTTCTTTTCTTCACATCACTCCTGCACACGTTATTATTTCATCCACCCATCTCACATGTGGTCTCTTTCTGGGTCTTTTACAATCTCTTGAAATCCAGTTTAAGATTTCAATTGTCCAGCTATTATTATTATTAATATATATATATTTATAAAAATATTTTGATACTCTGCCATTCTTAAAGCTAACATAAAGTGTTGAAACAGTATTTACACATCTTTTTATTGGAATTAATTGAGCTGAGTGTGGAAAAACGAAGGAAAAGCAAAGTCTAGTTCTATCAATACATCAGTCTTTTGCAACCATGAAAAAGAACATGGAGATAATTTTGCTCCACATATTATTAAAATAATGTGAGGAAAGAAAAGACAGAAAATGGTAGATTAAGGTAGCATGGTTCATTGCACAAAATGAATATGAACTAGACCAAAATACCAAACAGTATTAAAATTAGCAAAAAAAAAAACTTCTCAACAAAATAAACATGATTATGACAGAAAAGCCATCAAAAAGTATACTTGGCTCAATTAATTTTAATTAATCTAAAGAAAGAAAAAAATGTGTTGAATTATATTGATGTATGCCATGTTTTTATTATTTATTATAATAATCTGATTATATAACTTTGTATGGGATATCTTTTCTGGTATTAAGGAATATCAGCTGAAGTGAACAGGAGAGTGGATAAATGTCAAGTACAGTAAACTGTGAATCTTCAAGAGCCAGGATTGCATATAGCCGATCTCACTATTACATGGAAGTACTACAAACAAGAAGCAGCACTCTACCAAGCAATACAAACTGGACAGATAAACAACCTCGAAATCATCTCTTGTGTAAAGTGGCATATTTCTGTCGATAGATTTGATATTGCAGTCTACCCATGTTGACATTATGTCAATCTAACACCTATATTATCAAGCCATTACACATCCATTCATAGTAATAGAAAAATGATGGGCCAGAATCATACTATAATGTAATCTATTTCCTAGGCAATATGTGATTAACATATTCATTCAATATAGTGAATGTTTAATATAGTAAATAGTGGCATTTTAACTTATAGTTGCCAGTTTATATTCATCTTGCACTCCATCTCAAACAACGATATGCATGACCACACAAATGAAAATGATAAATGATAAATGATCCCCAATACATGTATTTCCTGCAAAACCAGAACTCATCAGTTGGATCAGACCATAACCTCCCACACCCATATTTAATGTGTTCGGCTTTTATTAAAGATAACAATTTCTTAAACTTTAATGGGCAGGCTTAAATCTTCTCACCTTGCAAACAATTCAACAATGAATTTCATTAAAAACCAACAATGGATTGCTCAAAGCCTTTGGTAGATTTGATATTTTAGTCACACCCATGCAGACATTACATCAACCTAATCTCTCATATAGAAAGCAATTATATATCCTTTCATATTAAATAGAAGAGAAAATGGTCTAGTCTTGTACTATAATGTAAACTATTTCCAAGGCAATATGCAATAGAGAGATGTAAACTTAGGAATTTTCAGGATATCATCTCAAACAATCAATACATATGACCACAAGTAGATAAAAAGGATAAATGATCTTCAATATAAATATTTTATGCAGAACCCTATCAACTGAGGCCTTTATTTTTTCACATGTATGTGGTCTTACATAATAGTTGTTTGAGATGGAGTGAAGAATAAATATAAACTGAAATCCTAATTTCAAATTCTTTTATTTATTATTAGCCCTACCCGTCCTCATATTGTTGTGGCTCCAATCTGGTTAAATGGAAAACAAAAGAAAAAGCTCACGTTTCTAATATGTTTCTTTAATCAACTTTTTTCAAGTTGCAATTATAGTGGCTTATTAGCTTTAATATTGAGGATAGTTAAGATGACAAATAAATTAATTTTAGGAATTTAAAAAAAATTTTCTTGATGGTGCAATTTGCCTTTCTTTTCCTTAAAAAGAACCAAGTTGTTCTATATTATCTTATGTTTGATTTATTGATGCACGAGTTTCAAGTTCATGCTTCTATTTTCATTGTTGACGTCATTTTGATCTTTATAGAATTTTATGCTGGATTAATAAACAACAACAACAAAAAAAGAATTAACATTAATGATTTCTCTCTTTTTTTTTTTGAAGATTTTTACTTGCTTGCATTTAAGGGTTTGGGATACTTATATGTCAGTATTTCAAGGATATAATTTTAACTGACAATTTTACACAAAATTACTAATATATAATTAATAATAACTGAAACACAGGCTTCTTATATACCTGTGTCTACATATGCAATATAAAAAAATAAAAAATAAAAAGATAAAAGAAAATAATAGGTTTTTAATTAAAAAGTTTTTATTTGATATATATAGAATTTTTAAAAAGGAATTAGTTGCTGATTGTAATAGGTAAGGGAGTGAGATAAGGTAAAAAAAAGAAAATTTTGGTTATGGATATATTTTATATTTTGTAATTTTTAATTAATTTAATTTTTTTTTTTTTTTTTTTGGAATATGTGATATTTATTGTGTATATATATTTTATTTTAGTGTGCCTTGAAAAAGACTATAAAAAATAGTCGAAACGTCGGATTCCTTTTTAATGATTATAGTCATATCAAATCAAGTTTTAAAAAGAAGGAGTTAGTTTGTTTTATTTCTATATTAGATATATATGAACTATTTTGAAAAGAAGAACTGTGTGTTGGATATATTAAATTATATAATATAGGGTATATGAGCTTACAGACTTTCAGATGACCTATCACTCTCCACTCTATCTAATAACACTTATACACTCAAGCACATATATGCTGAAAAATAAATAATCAATATAGGTATTTCATACTAAACCAGAAATCATCAGTTGGTCCAGATTATCATCTCCCACACATATATACTATAAGTGCTCAGATATATATTAAGATAGATCAATCTTCATACTTTAATGGACAGGCTCCAATCTACTACACACTCCAACCTTTTCAACTGTCCATCCAATTGAAAATCTGATGATGTGAATGTTTGAAGGCCACCCTGAGGCCGAAATTCTTGTCATACCCATGTTGACCCTGAGGTCAATCTGAACCCCACATGTACAGGACATAATCCATTTAATACATATGCAAGGATGGGCAGACATCTCTGCAATGTAATAACTGAAACACAGGCTTATTATATACTTGCGATCCATATATGTAATGTAACCACAGACTTTCAGATGACCCATCACTCTCCACTCTATCTAATAACACTGATACACTCAAGCACATATATGCTGAAAAGATAAATAATCACTAATATACATATTTCATTTTAAACCAGCAATCAACAGTTGGTCCAGATTATCATCTCCTCACACATATACCATAAGTGCTCAGATATATATTAAGATAGACAATCTTCATACTTTAATGGACAGGCTCCAATCTACTATACACTCCAACTCTTCAACCGTCCATCCAATTGAAAATCTGATGATGGAATGCTCGAAGGCCACCCTGAGGCCGAGATTCTTGTCACACCCATGTTGACCTAAGGTCAATCTGAACGCCACATGTTTGGGACATAATCCATTTTAATACATATGCAAGGATGGGCAGACATCTCTACAATGTAATAACTGAAATACAGGCTTATTATATACCTGTGTCTATATATGTAATATAGGGTATATTTGCACAGACTTTCAGATGATCTATCACTCTCCACTCTATCTAATAACACTGATACACTCAAGCACATATATGCTGAAAAGATAAATAATCGCTCAATATACGTATTTTCATGCTAAACCAGCAATCATAAAGTATGAAGATTGTCTATCTTAATATATATCTGAGCGCTTATAGTATATATGTGTGGGAGATGATAATCTGGACCAACTGATGATTGATTGCTGGTTTAGCATGAAATAAGTATATTGATGATTATTTATCTTTTCAGCATATATGTGCTTGAGTGTATCAGTGTTATAAGATAGAATGGAGAGTGATGGGTCATCTGAAAGTCTGTGTCATATACCCTATATTACATATATGACACAGGTATATAATAAGCCTGTGTTTCAGTTATTACATTGTAGAGATGTCTGCCCATCCTTGCATATGTATCAAATGGATTATGTCCTGTACATGTGGGGTTCAGATTGACCTTAGGTCAACAGGGTGTGACAAGAATCTCGGCCTCAGGTTGACCTTTCTTGAGCATTCCATCTTCAGATTTTCAATTGGATGTACGGTTGAAGAGTTGGATGTGTAGTAGATTGGAGCATCCATTGAAGTATGAAGATTGTCTATTTTAATATATATCTGAGCACTTATAGTATATATGTGTGGGAGATGATAATCTGGACCAACTGTTGATTGCTGATTTAGCATGAAACATGTATATTGGTGATTATTTATCTTTTCAGCATATATGTGCTTGAGTGTATCAGCGTTATTAGATAGAGTGGAGAGTGATGGGTCATCTGAAAGTCTGTGCCATATACCCTATATAATTAATAATGTGCTTTTGACGACTGTTGGTAGGTAATGGTTTTGTGGCCAAGTTAAATATGCCCTCACAATAGTTACAAATACGATTTACTTAATTTTAAATATATTTACATTTGCTTTATCAAAAATTATACTTTTCATTTCAAATTTTTGACAATTCTATTGGTCTTTTAATCACTACTTTCTTTTTGATTTTTTTAATGATGCCATTCGAAAACAATTATAATATACAATTTTCCATACATTTCATATTGAAAAATTACTTTTTTATAAAAGAAAATTTATATGCTAGTAAAATTCTATACAAATATGGAAAGAAAACCATGGAAGATTCTTCAAGGTAGCCAATATTTGTTGAGTTATTAAGTCAGTTATCAAATCACAAATAAACTTTCACATTTATATTGAAACAGACAGATCGAAGAACCGATCTTAGTTTCATGTGTTTAAGTACGGTAATTCGAACTACTATTCGCCCGCAATGGGATTTTTCCATTTCAAGTCACAAAAATTGAGCTATATATATTTTATGTTTTGTAAATAAATATGTAAAGATTCCGTGCATAAATGTCACAAATCATGAAATAATATTCGTGTGTGCGTGGTTTGTGAATTTATATCAGCTTAATTTAAAAGTTTCATTGCGGGTGTATTTGCTTAAATTTTAGCCTTTTAGAATTATACAAAGTCGTTTAAAAATACTGATCAAAAGTCACATTCCTTTGATCAGTGGTTTTAATTAAAATCTGTATTGTACAAATGTATAGAGTAATTGAGTTGTATTCGAAATTAGATAAGGAATTTATATTTGTAATTACTTTGTCAATTTAAAATTGCGTATTTCGGAAGATAGCTGAAAACGGAACAATGGAAATGGATAATTGATATTGTATGGTCAAGCTGGATTGCTGAAGGCTAGAGAAAAGTAGGCGGAGCCTAAAACAAAAACCAGGCAGAAAGGTCAACCGTGGCCATCGTAGAGAAAACTAACATTCTAACTTTTGACGTGGCTGAGAGTAGATCGTCTCAAAAACAGCAAAGCAGTTGCTAGAGAAATCTCTCCAACTTTTGTTAAGAAGTTCACCAGTAAACCGTAATGTCGATGGGCTAAGTGCCAGGAGCTGATCTCTGTCCCGCCAATTTGAATCTTTGTGCCGCTGACTGATCATGTTTTATGTGCTTCACAATTTCCAGCTTCCAATCTCCAAATTGACTATGCCTTCCAAGTAGATTTCAAATGCGCGCCTACGTTCGTCAGAAATAACATCGTGAGAAGCCAAGCCGGATGAAGAAGGAAGGGTAACTGTGTTACATGAACTTTTAACTTTCTCCCGAGCTTAATGTTATAAGTTAATCTGTCAATCAAATGAATCACATGTAAGTTTTTTGTTTCGTTTATAACGCTACTGTTTCAAACCTGTCAGTAAATTTTCTTTTCTCCTTTTCCTCTGCTCTAGTCTTTAGAAAATAGTTTGTAAATATTGTATCTACTAATAATAATTCAAATGAAGACATTTATATTTTTTTTTCCTATTTACTTATGCTATAAACAAACGATGCCAATAGAAATATTTCCCAACTCTGTTTAAAGCTAGTTTATAATATTGATTATAGTTATTTTAAAAGGAAGTTCGTTGTTAAAGTAAAGATTATTTCATATATTGAGTTGGCAGATATTAAATCACTTTATTATGTTTTTTGTGTTGTCATACTATTGTAACCGATACTTCAATCTTAAAAATGTAAAGGGTTTTAAGTTTATTATCTTAGTTTCCTACATGAAATGAGAAATAGTTCTCAGTGTATAATTTGTTATCATCGCTACCGCCTGAACGACCTGGGGGAGTTAGGGGTTTCAGAGTAAACTTAATTAATTATTGCTTTCGCGGTCAGTTTGATTCCGCCATGTTTTATTGGAATAGTTATATCAGCCTGTTGCGCAGAAATAGACGAATTGATTACCCAGGTTTGGTATAATTCCTTTTCAAATCCACTTCAAGCACTCGTCCTCGATGACTGTGGCAATGCCTTCCCTTCGCCGAAGTTAGCGTCTCGCCATACTACCATATGGGGAAGAAAGCAATTCTTTCCCAGGTTATCTCTTGGATCACCGGGTTTCGAAATGATCCCGGCTGGTTGTAGTGTCCTGGAGCTACTTGGGGGCATTAAGCCTTGTCAAAGTACAAGCCGCCCGGTATTCCGTTGATGCACCGCAAGTGATTACTGTAGGGCTCTTCAATCTAGGCAACCACTAGTACATCAATCTTAGATATCATAGTTATACGAAACCACCCTCCAACTATTCGTACACGCAACGGTTCGAATCTATTCGAATAAAATAACTTAATAAAAATCGTAGATAAATATTTTCAATGCTCAAATGCTCTGATTCCCTTAGCCACCCGTCGATCATTTCACTACACAAATATTGGTATGAGTTTGTTTACCAGGTAAAATGATTACTAAAGACTAGTAGCTAATTATAATAGAATATTTATGGAAATCTTACCGTACTTTTGAATACTATATTTTTATGCTCTCTATTTGTTATTAAACAATTTATTTACTCTAATTT
Organism: Epiperipatus broadwayi; assembly: GCA_028023455.1. NCBI lineage: Eukaryota > Metazoa > Onychophora > Udeonychophora > Euonychophora > Peripatidae > Epiperipatus > Epiperipatus broadwayi. Next base: position 2,175,406 of record JAQFVV010000057.1, on the reverse strand, counting down.
TGTGTCTTCCACCTCATTACTCTCGAAGTCTATTTAGTCACCTACTGTCTGTATTGACAACTTAAATATATACATTACATTAATGACCGTACCGATATCCAGAGTATAATAGATCTATATATAAAACTGTAAGTAATTTGGTCTGTGTTCTGAGTTGAGCTAGTAAAGGGATAACCCCGTGCTGTTATAAAGTCATCATCGGTTGGTCATGCCGGGGTTTGGGTTTGAATTTCGTTGGCGTTTTGGAATTTATTCTTAAACGTGGACTGGGTTTGAACTCGGGTACTGTGTATGAGTAAGCGTGGTGGATTTATACCGGTACAATATAGTAATACAAATATACACAGAAAGTATTAAAACATATGATATATGAGATTGTGCTATAAATGTATTCTCTAAAGCTTTCTATAAAATAAATATGTATTACATAATGCCAATTGTGAACTATAGTAGAAGGCTCATAGCACCGATTTTTAAAAATAACCATTATCAGTTGTACCTTACCTCTAAACGTCATCAATTTCCTCCAAAAGTGGCATTTTTGAATGTGGAAATGAACATTGCTCATACTTTTTAAAAAAATGGTAAACTCTTAGTGCATAAATAGAAAAAGAGGGAAATTACAAAATGGAGATTATCATACATATGGGTAAGAGAACATAGCATTTTTTACTGACCTCATTGAAAAAATTAAAAGACTGAAGTGGAGTTGGGGTGGACATATTGCTAGAAGAGATGATAATAGATGGACAATTGAAATCTTAAACTGGATTCCAAGAGATTGTAAAAGACCCAGAAAGAGATCACTTGTGAGATGGATGGATGAAATAAAGAAAGTGTGCAGGGTTGATGTGGAGAAAGTAAAGCTAAAGATCAAGAAAAGATGGATTGATCTTGGAGGAAACCTTCATCCTGCAGTGGATTGATAATGGTTGATGATGATGATGATATAATTAAATTTGAAATTTATATCTAAAGTTAAGGAAAATGTAATAATTTGTAACTTAATAAAAATGATTAATAATCATTTATATAGTTATTAAATGGTGATTATTTAAAACAAGTATTTGTAAAGTCAATTTATGAAATATAACTTTATAATAACAATAATAGTCAAATAACTTTATTGCTCAAGATGTCACAACTAGATATAATGTCTAAGCTTTCTTTTTATTGTAATCATATCTTAAAATATTCTATGATGAAGTGAAGATATAATTCTATGAAAGAATGCTGAATTTCCTGACAGTGTAGATCAAATAACCATACCAATTACTGTTGTTTTCAATAGCCTATTTACTCATGGAGACAATAGTATTGGTAATTATGATGGTATGGACCAAATACTACCAATCATATATGCATTACCATATGGGACAATTATAAGTACACATACTAATGAAATATTAGAAGTGGTACTTGAGGATTTATATGAAACAAATTAATTTACCAATACGAAATGCTTGTTGTCTTCCTGATTTTTTAATGCATTTCACTAATTATTGAGAACTTGACAAATAATATTAATAAGAATGTTAAATAGATTGAACATTAATTTAATATATTCCTAGGGATGATAAAATTATTTCTTATGATTCAAAATATTCATGGATTCACAAAATGGAGATTGACAAACATCTGCATATCCTGACGGGTTTGCTCAATTATTAAAAATAAAATCATATTAGCTTTAATTAGTATAAAAATAAGTATGGATGTAACTCTCACAAGAAATGCCAATAGATTTGTGTAGTGGTAAATATGTTGTCAGTATATATGTGTAATATGCTGTCATATATAATAAATGCAATATGCTGTCATATATATATATATATATATATAAGTACAATATGCTGTCACATATATATATATATATAAGCACAATATGATCTCATATATATATATGTTGATACGAAGATTTTCACGGGTTGGATATATAAAAGACATATTTTTGCGGGTTCATTGGAAAAATATGTTTTATATATATATATAATTGAATATGCTCCATACATATAGGTGCAATATGCTGTCATATATATATATAAGTGTATTATGCGCAATACGCTGCCATATATATAAGTGTAGTATGCTGTCATATATATGTGCAATATACTGTCATATATATATATATACGTGTGGTATGCTGTCATTTATATGTGACTCAACAGTTAATATGCATCAAGAAAGGTAATGATGATAACGTATAATTATTATTAATCTTCACATTATCCTTTATCTATAATCCACATTATTATATTATTCCACTATCATATGCTGTCATATATATGTGTAATATGCTGTTTTATATATATATATATGCAATATGTATCATATATATATGTGTAATATGCTGTCATATATATATATATATATAAGCGCAATTTGATCATATATATATATGTTGATATGAAAATGGTGCGGAATAGAGTTGAAAATGATATAAGAAAATGTAATTGTGAACTAGCAAGGAAAGCTGTAGAAGAGAATAAAAAGTCTAAAAAGTGTAAAACAACATTTTAGTATTGGTAGGAAATTTATATCTGGACTAAGAAAAAAAGATGGCATTATTACTAAAAAGAGGGATGACATCATGAAATGTGTAGAAGACTTCTATCAAGAATTATATAGTAATAAAGAACAAGTGCCTCCTATACCTATTATATCTTCCGAAAGCTGGATTTAAAAGTGGTTTTAGTACAGTAGATCATATCCAGGTATTGAGAGAAATTATAGAAAGGACAAATGAATATGAGTTGCCATTATGCTTAGGATTTGTAGACTATGAAAAGGCAACTATTCTATAAACATTTCTTCAGTGATTAAAGCATTGGATCATCAAGGTGTACATCCAAGATATTGTCATATTTTAAAGAATATTTATAAAAACGCAACAGCAACAATTAGATTACATAATGATAGTAGGAAAATCAACATTGAAAAAGGTGTAAGACAGGGTGACTCCATATCTCCAAAACTTTTTATAGCAGTGCTGCAAGAAGTATTTTGTGGATTAAAATGGGAAGCTAAAGGACTGAAAGTAAATAGAGATTATTTAAGTCATTTAGATTTTGCAGATGATGTAGTTGTTTTTGCAAATAATGCTTTAGAGCTACAGGAAATGTTGCAGGAGTTATCAGATGAAAGTAGAAAAGTAGGACTAAAGATAAATGTTAAAAAGACTAAAGTAATGTTTAATAGATTTTCTCAAAATATGAAAATAAAGATTGATTATAATGAGTTAGAAGAAGTTAACAGTTACAAATACATTGGTCAGATTATTCATACAGATGGAAATATAATGGATAAAATTAATCATAGAATTAAAATTGGTTAGAGTGCTTTTGGTAGAAATAACTTGATACTAAAAGGAAATATTCCTATGTGTTTGAAAAGGAAGGTTTTTAATAAATGTGTTTTGCCAGTTCTTACTTATGGATCTGAGACTTGGACACTTAATAGAAAAGAAATACAGAGACTTCTGATCACTCAAAGAAGTATGGAGAGATGCATGTTGGGAGTAAGAAGAAGGGATCAAAAACACAATGTATGGGTAAGAGAACAAACAGGTGTTACTGATCTCATTGAAAAAATTAAAAGATTGAAATGGAGTTGGATTGGACATATTGTTAGAAAAGATGATAATAGAAGGACAATTGAAATTTTAAACTGGATTCCAAGAGATTATAAAACACCCAGAAAGAGACCCATGTTAGATGGATGGATGAAATAAGAAAATGTGCAGGGGTGATGTGGACAAGAAAAGCTAAAGATAGAAAAAGATGGATTGAATTGTAGAGACTTTCATCCTGCAGTGGATTGATAATGGTTGATGATGATGAACATTTTCACAGGTTGTGTATATAAAAGACATATTTTGCAGGTTCACACACAAAATATATCTTTTATATATATATAAGTGAATATGCTGCCATATATGTAAGTGCAATATGTCTGTCATATATATAAGTGAGAAGGTAGTACATTTGCTGTCATATATAAAAGTGCAATAAGCTGTCATATCATCATCATCATCATCAACCATTATCAATCCACTGCAGGATGAAGGTCTCTCAAGTTTAATCCATCTTCTCCGATCTTTAGCTTCTCTTCTACCACAACACCCCTGCACATTTTCTTATTTCATCCATCCATCTCACATGTGGTCTCTTTCTGGGTCTTTTACAATCTCTTGGAATCCAGTTTAAAATTTCAATTGTCCATCTATTATCATCTCTTCTAGCAATATGTCCAGCCCAACTCCATTTCAATCTTTTAATTTTTCAATAAGGTCAGTAACACCTGTTTGTTGTCTTACCCATACATTGCGTTTTCGATCTCTTCTTGTTACTCCCAACATACATCTCTCCATACTCCTTTGAGTGGTCTGAAGTCTCTGTATTGCTCTTCTATTAAGTGTCCAAGTCTCAGATCCATAAGTAAGAACTGGTAAAACACATTTGTTAAAAACCATCCTTTTCAAACACATAGGCATATTTCCTTTTAGTATCAAGTTATTTCTACCAAAAGCACTCCAACCAAGTTTAATTCTATGATTAATTTCCTCCATTATGTTTCCATCTGTATTAATAATCTGACCAAGGTATTTGTAACTGTTAACTTCTTCTAATTCTTCATAATCAATCTTTATTTTCATATTTTGAGCAAATCGATTAAACATTACTTTAGTCTTTTTAACATTTATCTTTAGTCCTACTTTTCTACTTTCATCTGCTAACTCCTGCAACATTTCCTGCAGCTCTGAAGCATTATTTGCAAAAACAACTACATCATCTGCGAAATCTAAATGACTTAAATACTCTCCATTTACTTTCACTCCTTTAGTTTCCCATTTTTAATCCACAAAATACTTCTTGCAGCACTGCTGTAAAGAGTTTTGGAGATATGGAGTCACCTTGTCTTACACCTTTCTCAATGTTGATTTTTCCAGTATCATTATGTAATCTAATTGTTGCTGTTGCATTTTTATAAATATTCTTTAAAATATGACAATATCCTGGATCTATACCTTGATGATCCAATGCTTTAATCACTGAAGAAATGTGTATAGAATCGAATGCCTTTTCATAATCTACAAATCCAAAACATAATGACAACTCATATTCGTTTGTCCTTTCTATGACTTCTCTCAATACCTGGATATGATCTATTGTACTAAAACCACTTTTAAATCCAGCTTGTTCTCTTGGTTGGTGGAAATCCAAAGTTCTCTGTAGACGAGTTGTAATTATCTTGGTAAAAATTTTATATAAAACTGATAAAAGGCTGATAGGTCTGTAATTTCTAATATCTTCTTTATCACCTTTTTTAAATATTAATATTATTACTGCATTCTTCCAATCTTCCGGTACATCTTTATCATTTAGACATTTGGTATATAACTTTGCTAAAATTGTTTCTATTTCTTCACCTGCTTCTTTTAATATATCAATTATAATTCCATCATTTCCTGGAGCCTTTCCTTTCTTCATACACTTAATTGCATGTCTCACTTCTTCATTTAAAATTCTGGGCAATTCGGAAGATGTAATAGATATAGGAGGTACTTGTTCTTTATTACTATATAATTCTTGATAAAAATCTTCTACCAATTTCATGATGTCATCTCTCTTTTTAGTAATAATTCCATCTTTTTTTCTTATTGCAGATATAAATTTCCTACCAATACCAAAATGTTGTTTAACATTTTTGAGACTTTTATTTTCTTCTACAGCTTTCCTTGCTATTTCACAGTTATACTTTCTTATATCATTTTCAACTCTTTTCCGTACCATTTTACAAAATTCGAGATATTCAATTCTTTTTAATACATCATTTTTGTATATCTTCATATTCCTTCTTTTCTTCATAAATTCTCTAGTCTCAGTAGAAATTTTATTAGTCAATTGCTGCTTTTTTCTACCAGCTATGTTTGTTGCAGTTTTTAAAAGTGTATCAGTTATTTTCATATTAATTTCATTCAAATCTGTATCATGTTCAAAATCTCCTAACACTTGAAACCTATTTGTAAGTTCTAATTTAAATTCATTAGAATGTTTCTGAAGATTAGGAATATCAACTGTAAATATTGTTTTTCTTAATAATTTTTGTCTCTCTAGTTTTACATTAACACGTAACTTACACCTTACTAATCGATGATCACTTCCTGTGTTAAATTTATTAAGAACATTACAATCTTGAAATATGTATTTTCTGTTAGTCAAAATATAATCCAATTCTGCTGTACCTTCATTTGGATGCTTCCATGTCCATTTCCTTTTAACATTTTTTTCAAAAAATGAATTCATAATATAAAGTTTTTCTTTTTCTGCAAACTCCACAAGTCTATGTCCTCTCTCATTTCTATTACCATAACCAAAATTACCTACAGCAATTTCATCTTTCATTTGTCTACCAATTCTAGCATTAAAGTCTCCCATAACAATTTTAAAATGTTGTTTACTCTGATCAAAAGCCTTTTGTACATCCATATAAAAATCTTCTACTACTTCATCACTATGAGAACTTGTTGGGGCATAAACCTGAATTATCTGCATTTGGTATCTGCTATTAAGTTGTATAACTAATCTTGCCACTCTGTCCGATACACCATCAATCTCCACAATATTGTTCTTCCACTTTTTATTTATAATGAATCCTACTCCACTTGTATTTCCAATATGTGTGCCTTTATAATAGAGTATATGTCCACTTTTTAAATCAATTGTTTCTTCTCCTTTTCTTCTAACTTCACAAAGTCCAATAATGTCCCATTTAATATAAGACAGTTCTTCTTCTAATTCTTGCAATCTTCCTTCACTTGAAAGTGATCTGCAGTTGTAAGTACCTAAATAAAAAGTCGTCATCAAATGGCAGCCTGGGTCCGCAATCAGGGGATTCTTAGCACCCTCCGCCTTCGGCCACCAACCGCTGCCTTGGTTGGTGACTTTACAGCCTCCTGGGAATAAGGGCCATGCTTTATTTTTGTCTGTCATAATTGTATATATGTATTGGAAAAATATTTATCATTTACACAAACATTCATTCTGCCTTATCAGGCACTGAGAAGAAAGACCATGGTGTTTCTTGATCTTAAACTCAGAGGTAAAAAGCCAATAAACTCACGACGCTGGCTAATGCGTGTTGCTGAGCAGCCCATCCATGTTCGTATGCTATATGAATAATCACATAGTAATAACAGCTGCAACGACAAGAACGTATGGAGTGGACATTAGGAAATTTGCCCTGCTCGGTTCCTTTAAGGCCTCCAAGAGGAATCAAAGGGTCTCCTTTCAGTTAATAGCAAACTCCTTTCTGCAGCCTGCTGTCATATATATATATATATATGTGTGTGTAGTATGCTGTCATATATGTATATATATATATATATATGTATATATATATATATATATATAGGTGACTCAATAGTTAATATGCATCAAGTAATGGTAATGATGATAACGTATAATTATTATTAATCTTCACTTTATCCTTTATGTATGAGTCCACATACATATATGATTATTCCACTATCATAAAATAACACTATAAAGGGTTTGTTGTTCGGTAGTTTATAAAAAGTTCGAATACCAGGCTTGCGATTCTGGGACTTCCTGATAGCAAGTCGGATATATATAGACATGACGGAAATCACAGGAAATAAATTAGTATTAAAGTTCTATAACGTTACGTTCAGAAGAAATAATTGCGCAACAAAATTTTTCTTTTAACTTCTCATTAATATTTTACTTTTGCCGATGAGTATAAATGTCGATCGATTCTCTTCGACGAATCAATTCAGTTACCTCAGTTGAAACAAATTTTAAATTACATAGTTTACCACCAATATTAATTACAATTATACCTCATAATATTAATTAACATTAATATTCAAATGTATCCCAGTTCTAAGGATTCAATCTTCATCTATTTCGGAATCTCATCCAGTGAATGAAAATAATACTTTTATTTGGTATATATATAAAGATAGCCATAGTATATAATTTCATAAAAAAAAAGCACTTTTTACACCTTCAGTGTAATAAATTGGTTGACAAGACAATTTGCTAAGGGAGATTAATCAGAATATTTTTCACAACATATATAAAAGTTTAATTTATTTAAAATTCCCTGAAGAAATTGTCTTTCCTACCATAAAGTCTCTAGAAAAGAATTTAATGTTTGGAAGCAATTGATATTCTCGCAAATACGAATAAATAAAAAGAAATTCTGAACAGAATAAATTATAAAATTAGATGCTTTAGAGCTTAGAATTTAAGTAATACTTTGGCTAAGTTTTACGATTATTCTGGAAAGAAAAACTATGAAATACTTTGAAAACTTTTATACAACTGCAAGCAGACATCTTCTTTTGTTTCAGAAAAAAATAAAGCACATAAAAGTTAAGTAATGCAGTTCGAAAATACTTGAAAGGCAAAAGAAAAAAGGATTTTGATCAAATCAGGTTTGACCTTTATAAAAAGCAAAATATGCTGAATAAAGTTATTTTATATGAGTGGTTTAAAAAACGATGTACTTTTAAAAAGTTAGAAAGGAAAACTCAAAGTAATTAATAGAAAATAAATAAATTCATTATTTATAACTATAAATATTCTACTCAAAAATTATGAATAGCTATTTTGTTCTTTACTGTAAAAGAAAAACGGCTGAAGCCTTAAATGAATCTAAAATTTTGGAAAAAGATGACGCAATATATATGATCGTTAATAGATTAGTAAATGTTAATTGAATGATAAATCAAATAATTTAATATCTCAATATGGTGAATGTAATGTACTGTGTTTCATTTTTGCATTAGCTATATCTTCACTATCATTAGTTTTAATTATTTCCAATTCCTTTCCATCTCTTACTTATTTGTTACTGCAAAAATCTTTTTATTATCCCTTTCGACCAACTTTTTTTAAAGTCTTATTACATATTTTAAGTTACGATTTGGATTTCAGTTATCTAGCTATAGTTATCTCATTAGCAACATGTTTTAGTATTTTATCTCTTAATTTTCTCAATATATTTGGTGATACTTCTTTATATCCTTATCAATGTTTTTTGCATGCAATCTTTTCTTTTTAATTTTAATAGAATTTTTTTCATGCTTAATAGTGTGGTCTGCTGTTTATTGAAAAGTTCTCTTTTCAATAGCATAAACACATTCCTTTTAATAATAGACTATTTTCACTGAAAACATACGATCTATGTTTTTATATATGCATTGTTCTAAATATTTGTAATCTTAACTTCTTCTAATTGACTACTGTCATTCTTTATTTTCAATTTTTTAGTCATTTTTAATACTTTCAGTATTTATTTTCAGACATCTTCAGATATAAAAACAGTACAGCATATGTGTTATGATGAAAAGCCCTTAATATCTCTATGTTAGTCAATAAAATTAAATATTACATAATTTTTAATATTTCTGAGTATTAACATGTAGTAAATCAAAAGATTTCATGAGAGTTAATATGCAGAAAAAAAATAATGAAAATAAAATGAGCAGAGAAACATTTTCATGATCTTAAACTGAAATGCTTTTAGTTTGGTCTATATAATTAGAAATTAGGTTTAATGATAAGATAACTGCATTTATCTTTTCAAAAGTCTCTATCTTGTGTCTTACTTTGAAAGTTTCCTCAATACTGAACAAGACCTCATTGAGATATTATAAAAAAACAGTACAGTGCATGTGTTAAGATGAAAAATCCTTACTGTTTAAATTACATACTAACTCTGTAGTAGTAAATACAATCAAATGTTATATAATTTCTATTATTGCTGAGTATTAACATGTAGTAAATTTAAAGATTTCATGAGAGTTAATAAACAGAAAAGAAATTAAAGGAAGGAAAGTGAACAGAGAAACATCTTCATGCTTTTAAACTGAGATGATTAAGATTGGCCTATATAATTAGAAAGTAGATTTAAAAATAAGATGGAGATTCTTATCTTTTCAAAAGTGTCTCTATCTTTTTTTTCTCATGTGTCATAGCATCAGCCAGGAAGCAAACCTGGGACAACTGCTTGTAAAGCAGCTGTCCCTGACCTCTCGACCACCAATGCTTGACAAGTGTCTCTATCTTGTGTCTTAGTTCCAGAGTTTCCTCAATACTCAACAAAACATTGTTGAGATATTATTAAAAAACAGTACAGTACATGCATTATCATGAAAATTTCTTACTATTTAAATTACATACTATTTCTTCACTTGTAAGTAAAATTAAATTTATATGCATTCTTAAAACATTCCATGCAGCCTTGAAGTAAAAACAACTATCCCATCTATAAAGACCATTTGATTTAATTTATCTTCATTTATTTTTACTTTTTTTAATTCTAGATTTAATTTACACAATAGATCATATAAAACTGCTGCAAATGTTTTTGGAGTTGTCAAATATGCTATATGTTATTTTAACTCTTTTGCATACAAACACATAGTGTGTAATAACTCATGTTTTGTTGATAAACATTGATTAGAAAAAAAATGTATTGTTTACTGAACTGCAAGCCTATAGTACTTTTCAACAGACGCACACACATATATATATAAATTGTAAGAGCACATTTGAACCAACTACACAACCATTACCATCAATAATAATCAAAAGCACATTATTGATTATATGTTACTAAGTTTGTGTAAAATTGTCAGTTAGAATTATATTACTGACAATAATGATTTGTATGTATACCAAACCCTTAAGTGCAAGCAAGAAAAAATCTTGAAAAACAAAAGAAATGAATCATTAATGTTAAATTATTTTTTTATGTGTTTATTAATCCAGCAAAAATTTCTATAAAGATCAAAATGACATCAACAATGAAAGCGAAGCACGAACTCAAAACTCATGTATCAATAAATAAAACATAAAATGATATAGAACACTTTGGTTCTTTTTGAGAAAAAAGGAAGACAAATTAGTTGTCAAGAAAATTTACTTGATAAATTCTTAAAATCAATTTATTTCTCATATTAACTATCCTCAATTTTAAAGTTCATAAACCACTATAATTGCAATTTGAGGAAGTTGATTCAAAAATCTATCTTAATTCCATAAAGATTATATTTTTAACCCAAGTTATAAGCTAGAAAAGAACAAATCACGCATGGCTAGAAAGTGATAAAACACCATGGGGATGGAGCTGCTCAGCATACAACTATAAATTTCTGATATGATCATCATTTAAAATTAACATCCATGATGGCTATGCTAACAAAAGATCCACAATGCACTACAGTCAAATAAAAAATATCTCAACACAGGAAATATAGTCCGTGTCACCAACATAAAGATCCAGGTGGTGACAAGATTATTTGATGGACTACCATCCAGTTCATGCAAAGGAACTTTCCTAAAGCGAAGATACTTGGACATTTTACAATGTGAACTACAAGACTTTGAACTATGGCTAGACTATGCTGGATTAACATTCAAATTATATTTTTATATTCTTTATTTATTCTTATTTTGCTTGTGAAATTTGTTCTTCTTTTGAAACAGACAGCCAATCTATTCAACTGTCAATTATTCTAAAGAGAAGGGAGCCATCAATTCAATTTTTTTAAATAAAATTTAGATGCAGACTCTCAAACTTGCTTGCCAATTGATACATTAGTGTACTGATTTGAAAGATGAGACTTTATTCTTATCCAATATTAAGTGCCCACACTTTAACATTTTCAATAATTTTTATGGTCAATTAACTTAATTATTTGTTATTTGGAATGTACGACTAAACCCTTGAATGATTGGTCTGTTCTATCATAGATTTATAGAGTAGGAAGGGGTTCAGAATATAAGAACAACCTTCAACTAATTATAAAATATGGATAGATAGATCGGAAATTAATGAGCAACTGATAGTAGAAATTTTAGTTAGCAGAACTAATTGTTAAACTACAATTGTTTTATATTGTATTCGATGTAAAGTTGAAATTATTGATTAGAATGATGAATAGCCATCATTCTCAAAGATATGGGTTAGTAAATAGTTAATGACCACAAAGAAAGGATGAATATGTCTATATAATCATTAAATGTTAAATACATACACCACTTTCTTATAAAAAATTATGAACAGAGATCATCATCACAATGAATTTGTTAAATATTAAATCAAATTACTTGTCTGTTGTTTGATTTTTCTATTTTTCAACTAATCACACTATACATATATCCAATGCGCCCATCATATACAGAATAATCATACCTTGAAATAGAGTACATGTACCTTCTTCCTGAGTTTGAACTCTTGACATAATGAGCACCAAGAATGGGTGAAGTAAGAGAAGTTATGCAAGTATGAATTTCCATTCCACTTAATCATTAATCATCATGGGACCACTTTCTAAAACTTAGATGAATCATCAAATAACTGACTTGCCTTATCATGTGTAATGCTTTACCTGGAAGACCAAGGTGGTGACCATAGTTAAATACATCTCTCAAGAAGAATAGTTCATCCCATTACATATGCTGCCCAAATCTGTAGGGCTTTTAAATAAGAGAATGGCAGTATAATTTCATCCTGCCACATATAGTGTGGCCAATCATGGGGGTATAAATCACATTTCCAATTTATTACCTATGATCATCCCATTACAATATATATATATATATATATATATTATAACAATCGGAAGAAAGTGGAGATCGAATCTAACCGCAAAAACAATATCTGCAACTACCAGGGCACCATCTAGGCATTTGAGCCTAGAAAAATTTATAGAGTAGGCAGATATGCGCTGTTAAGATTCCACTTTATTTAAATATTCCGATCGTTAGCCCAAGTCACTAGCTCAGCGGAGACGCAGAGATAAAAATCTATATCTTAATTTATATCTTAAATATCAATAAATAAAAGCCACTGCCAGAAATTAACGCACAAAAATATTTATTTACGCACATATAAAAAAATAACATTTAAATTTTGAGGAATAAGTTTAACATTTTAGATTTTTATATTAACTTTTAATTTTACATTTAACTAAGTTTCAATGAGTTTAATATTTTATTTAGATAGTCAAGTATGAATAGACTACACAGATCTGCATTTGAAAAGAAAATATTCTTCCCTGATTTAACCTTAGGCAACAAATTTCGCAATCAACTGGCGCCAATCCATCTGATACATTCATGTATTCAATGTAGCATGATACGACAACACAAAATACTATACTGTCAGGAATTTCATCTGAACAATAAGTAGAAATAGAGAAGACATTGACTCTCCACCAACAGGAATGTGACATCTGTTGGCAAGTAGAACAATAAACAAAAAACTCCATAGGAATGGACTGCGGTCTTCTGCCGACTTACAAACCCATCCATAGGCAAACAGAGGGTGTGTGGCGTATATCTATAATCCTGCCCATAGCGGATCTCATACTACATCTACTATTACACAAATATATCCAATCCATTGAACCAATTCAACTAAGAAATGAATAACCTAAGATTACCCTCCCTTAATATAACTTTACAAACTATATAGCCATTCACGCCCGACTTAAATTTAACATTTAAATACGTTCGCACAAATGCATTTTATAAAATTTGTTTTAAAATGTTGAGTACAGATCAGCTGCACAGATTCCACGGTCAAAAACATTACAAATTAAACACAACTGATTAAAATACAAAGTCATCGATAAATGTCACTTGCATAGGGAATATACAAATCCCATTAGCATTCATCGTAAGATGCTTGCAGTGATATCGTTGACATATATTCTAATCGAATGTGAAAACCACAACATTATCAACCGCTAACGAATCTATGCAACGTCTATACCCAACCTAAATTTCATTATTTAAAATTTAAACAATAAACAATTTATACAATAAGAAAGACAAAAAAAATGGAAATGATTTTTATCAATTGGAAAACATATAAAATTAAACATTATTAATTTGATTTAAAAACTTACAAAAGTCAGATAAGAGTCCATTTTTAACATTTAAGTTGGCTTGTTTATCAATTTATAAAACTTGATGAAAGTTCTTAATTGATTTTAATAATTGTTCATTTCATATAGCTTATGGTAGAAGAGTCCAGGTTCCTGTTTTTTAATTCCCACGACGCCTCCATTGAAAGATAATGTTCTGGAGATGGCAATAGCTGGTTCAAGGTATCACAGTCTTTTCTTTTTTTTAAATAGAGAGTGTGGTATGTGCGTCCTACCACCTCTCAAACCCACAACGCTGGAACTGTCCGAAAAAACTGTATTTCCCTTTTTATATTAATCCACATGGATTGACTGAACAAAGACATCATTAATCCAAATTTTTGTTCGGGTCCGGGCTGAGGCTTGGTGCTTCCATTGGTCAAGCTAATTTCTTTTTATTTTCTTATCTATCTTTCATCAGATCATTTTAATTATACAAGAGCCCATGGCTAGCTTGCATTTCAAACAATTTATAAACAATCATTTCCATTTACAGATTACAAGAATTAATTAATACCTGTTTTTATTTTTAAATCTTGTACTTTTTTTTTTATATAAAAAAGTACGTTCAAATACTTATTTATTTGTTTTTTAAAAAAAAAAAATTTTTAAAGTTTGGCATCTGTGCGAATGTATATACGTTTAACAAACATTTAAATTTTAGCGTTTAGTTTTTTACTTTTATTTGCGAACTTTTAAGTTTTTATTTTAAATTAATGTAACGACATATTTATATATCGTTACAATATATATATAATAAATAAAATATCCGTTAATTAAAAACAATATTGTAATTATAATTGAAATAATATTTTTAACGGTTTACAAACAATTACAAACAATCTTTAAATCCCCAGAAGTACTTTCGGTTACTTTCTAACCTGCCTCAACTGCCATTAAATTCAATGCAGTTGTGGCAGATTAGAAAGTAACCGAAAGTACTTCTGTGGATTTAAAGATTGTTTGTAATTGTTTGTAAACCATTAAAAATATTATTTCAATTCATCATCATCATCAACCATTATCAATCCACTACAGGATGAAGGTCTCTCCAAGTTTAATCCATCTTCTCCGATCTTTAGCTTCTCTTTTCCACAACACCCCTGCACATTTTCTTATTTCATCCATCCATCTCACATGTGGTCTCTTTCTGGGTCTTTTACAATCTCTTGGAATCCAGTTTAAAATTTCAATTGTCCATCTATTATCATTTCTTCTAGCAATATGTCCAGCCCAACTCCATTTCAATCTTTTAATTTTTTCAATAAGGTCAGTGACACCTGTTTGTTGTCTTACCCATACATTGCGTTTTCGATGTCTTCTTGTTACTCCCAACATACATCTCTCCATACTCCTTTGAGTGGTCTGAAGTCTCTGTATTGCTTTTCTATTAAGTGTTCAAGTCTCAGATCCATAAGTAAGAACTGGTAAAACACATTTGTTAAAAACCATTCTTTTCAAACACATAGGCATATTTCCTTTTAGTATCAAGTTATTTCTACCAAAAGCACTCCAACCAAGTTTAATTCTATGATTAATTTTCTCCATTATGTTTCCATCTGTATTAATAATATGACCAAGGTATTTGTAACTGTTAACTTTTTCTAATTCTTCATAATCAATCTTTATTTTCATATTTTGAGCAAATCGATTAAACATTACTTTAGTCTTTTTAACATTTATCTTTAGTCCTACTTTTCTACTTTCATCTGCTAACTCCTGCAACATTTCCTGCAGTTCTGAATCATTATTTGCAAAAACAACTACATCATCTGCAAAATCTAAATGACTTAAATACTCTCCATTTACTTTCATTCCTTTAGTTTCCCATTTTAATCCACAAAATACTTTTTGCAGCACTGCTGTAAAAAATTTTGGAGATATGGAGTCACCTTGTCTCACACCTTTCTCAATGTTGATTTTTCCAGTATCATTATGTAATCTAATTGTTGCTGTTGCATTTTTATAAATATTCTTTAAAATATGACAATATCCTGGATCTATACCTTGATGATCCAATGCTTTAATCACTGAAGAAATGTGTATAGAATCGAATGCCTTTTCATAATCTACAAATCCAAAACATAATGACAACTCATATTCGTTTGTCCTTTCTATGACTTCTCTCAATACCTGGATATGATCTATCGTACTAAAACCACTTTTAAATCCAGCTTGTTCTCTTGGTTGGTGGAAATCCAAAGTTCTCTGTAGACGAATTGTAATTATCTTGGTAAAAATTTTATATAAAACTGATAAAAGGCTGATAGGGCTGTAATTTCTAATATCTTCTTTATCACCTTTTTTAAATATGAATATTATTACTGCATTCTTCCAATCTTCCAGTACATCTTTATCATTTAGACATTTGGTATATAACTTTGCTAAAATTGTTTCTATTTCTTCACCTGCTTCTTTTAATATATCAATTATAATTCCATCATTTCCTGGAGCCTTTCCTTTCTTCATACTTTTAATTGCATGTCTCACTTCTTCATTTAAAATTCTGGGCAATTCAGAAGATGTAATAGATATAGGAGGTACTTGTTCTTTATTACTATATAATTCTTGATAAAAATCTTTTACAAACTTCATGATGTCATCTCTCGTTTTAGTAATAATTCCATCTTTTTTTCTTATTGCAGATATAAATTTTCTACCAATACCAAAATGTTGTTTAACATTCTTGAGACTTTTATTTTCTTCTACAGCTTTCCTTGCTATTTCACAGTTATACTTTCTTATATCATTTTCAACTCTTTTCCGTACCATTTTACAAAATTCGAGATATTCAATTCTTTTTAATACATCATTTTTGTATATCTTCATATTCCTTCTTTTCTTCATAAATTCTCTAGTCTCAGTAGAAATTTTATTAGTCAATTGCTGCTTTTTTCTACCAGCTATCTTTGTTGCAGTTTTTAAAAGTGTATCAGTTATTTTCATATTAATTTCATTCAAATCTGAATCATGTTCAAAATCTCCTAACACTTGAAACCTATTTGTAAGTTCTAATTTAAATTCATTAGAATGTTTCTGAAGATTAGGAATATCAACTGCAAATATTGTTTTTCTTAATAATTTTTGTCTCTCTAGTTTTACATTAACACGTATCTTACACCTTACTAATCGATGATCACTTCCTGTGTTAAATTTATTAAGAACATTACAATCTTGAAATATGTATTTCCTGTTAGTCAAAATATAATCCAATTCTGATGTACCTTCATTTGGATGCTTCCATGTCCATTTCCTTTTAACATTTTTCTCAAAAAATGAATTCATAATATAAAGTTTTTCTTTTTCTGCAAACTCCACAAGTCTATGTCCTCTCTCATTTCTATTACCATAACCAAAATTACCTACAACACTTTCATCTTTCATTTGTTTACCAATTCTAGCATTAAAATCTCCCATAACAATTTTAAAATGTTGTTTACTCTGATCAAAAGCCTTTTGTACATCCATATAAAAATCTTCTACTACTTCATCACTATGAGAACTTGTTGGGGCATAAACCTGAATTATCTGCATTTGGTATCTGCTATTAAGTTGTATAACTAATCTTGCAACTCTGTCCAATACACCATCAATCTCCACAATATTGTTCTTTCACTTTTTATTTATAATGAATCCTACTCCACTTGTATTTCCAATATGTGTGACTTTATAATAGAGTATATGTCCACTTTTTAAATCAATTGTCTCTTCACCTTTTTTTCTAACTTCACAAAGTCCAATAATGTCCCATTTAATATAAGAGAGTTCTTCTTCTAATTCTTGCAATCTTCCTTCACTTGAAAGTGATCTGCAGTTGTAAGTACCTAAATATAAAATCGTCATCAAATGGCAGCCTGGGTCCACAATCAGGGGAATCTTAGCACTCTCTGCTGTTGGCCACCAAATGCTGCCTTGGTTGGTGACTCTACAGCCTCCTGGGAATAAGGGCCATGCTTTATTTTTGTCTGTCATAATTGTATATATGTATTGGAAAAATATTTATCATTTACACAAACATTCATTATGCCTTATCAGGCACTGAGAAGAAAGACCATGGTGTTTCTTGATCTTAAACTCAGAGGTAAAAAGCCAATAAACTCACCATGCTGGCTAATGCGTGTTGGTGAGCAGCCCATCCATGTTCGTATACTATATGAATAATCACATAGTAATAACAGCTACAATGACAAGAACGTATGGAGTGGACATTAGGAATTTGCTCTGCTCGGTTCCTTTGAGGCCTCCAAGAGGAATCAAAGAGTCTCTTTTCAGTTAATAGCAAACTCCTTTCTAGACTGGTTTGGATCATGGCTGTTAGGGTAGGATGGTTTTTATACAAAGAAAGAAATTTCAATTATAATTATATATATATATATATATATATATATAATCAATATATATATATATATATATATATATATAGATATTACCATACCTGAGTATATATATTGAGAAAGAAGAAGCTCTAAGAAAAATACTTGTTATTGTACTGAAATGTCAGCTATTTAGCTATTATATTTTTATTATATGGAAGCTTCCAGAAATAATACTATGAATTCATTTATCTATGAGAATATTAGAATACAAACACACACACTCACACACACATATATATATATCATAGATACTTTTTTATATGTATAGTGTGATAAGTTAAGATTATAGTATAATTGAAAAAATTAAAAATAATATAACTAATAATAAATTAAGGGGACACATTTACATGTATTTTACTTAAGTATATGTTCACTCATGCTTCACTGAAGCAGCAATTAGAAGACAAACTAACTGCCATGTTTTTATTTTTAAAATAAAGTAAATATCAAAATGTCTGATTGTTGTCACTATTAAATATGCTCTGAAAAATATTCTTTTTTCCAACATCTTATTTCTTTTCTAGAGACATAATACTGGTTTTATTATCAATAAATTAGGATCTCATTAATTAGTTGGATATGTAAAACTTTTAGCATTACACCAAAAAGTATTTTATTATGCAAAATACTGCAAATCAAATTTGGCAAGATATAGTATTTTAGAAAGAATGGAATGAATCCACCCATCCTTTCGACCCAAACATTTATGTATGGGCAATGCACATGCACTTTAAAGATAAGTTATAAAGGAATACTCTCACTTTTTCCAGACACAAGATATAGTATTTTAGAAAAAATGGAATGAATCCACTCATCCTTTTGACCCAAACATTTATGAATTACATGTCATAAATTTTAAAGATTTCGCAAGCATCATTCGTTCAAACATAACAAATATAATTTAAAGTGATTACTTAACACCTTCACATTCTCATTTCCATACACTTAAGAATTTCCATACATATATGTTTGGGTTGAAAGGATGGGTGGATTCATTCCATTCTTTCTAAAATACTATATCTTGTGTCTGGAAAAAGTGAGAGTATTCATTTATAATTTATCTTTAAAGTGCATGTGCATTGGCTTAATTGCTAATATCATTATTACAGTATATAAAAACATAGCGCTATATAAAATAATATCTCGATACTCAAAGATAGAAAAGGCTATTGGTGTACTGTAAAATTTATTTACGATTTTTACTTTTTTTAAACATGATTGCATATAGTGTCCATAGAAAAAAAAAAGGCTGTTCATATATTGTAAAATTTATAAATTTTAATGATAGTTTTTGTTTGTTTATTTACATTTTTGTTTATTTGTTTACATTTTTTTAAATAGCAGATAAGTGCAGTCATGTAGTTAAAGACAATGTAGTTTATGTCTATACTGTCATATGTAATAAAAATTATTTAGAATTTTTTAGATGTTTGTAACTTGAAAAACAAGAAACTATTTTTAGAAACTGTATATAAATAATTCAGTAATAGGAAGGATTTAAAAGTAGTTTCATGAAGCAGGAATATAAGACACAGAATAATCTGATCAATAAAATAATTGGCAGAAAAGCATAAAAATACTGTTAAATCTGCATTCAGGGATTTTGGACTGACATGTTGAAGAGAGTGCAGCCCGACTAAGAATGTTCCCAGTGAATTTCACCACTGTAATATATCAAAAGCCAAATTATGGAGTTCTGGAGTTTGCACAGTTCTTATTATTAATTGATGCAACTTTAAGGCTGATATATATACTGTATTATAGATATATACTGATGTGTTAATATCTTTTTTAATTTCAAGATATGTAATAAATAATTATGTAAATTATTTACTTCAGTTTTATTTATGCAAAATAAATTTTGTGAGAAATATTTGCAGTTAGATAAATACTAAACTAAATACAAAAAATTTATTTTGACCTTTCACCTTATTGATTTTAATTTTTTAATGTTATCATGTACTTTGAGTGGTTTAGTATGTAATGTTGACATGGCAAATTCAATTGTGGAAGGATTTGACTATTGAAATACTTATCTTAAATATTGTTTTATTTTGATAATCATTCTGCAGAATTCTATAATATCTTAGACCTATTTCATGATATTAACAGAGAATGAGTTTAATCCCATGCATAATCTACAAATCTAGTGGTATGTGATATCTTATAATTTTTTTTTTCTGTAAATTTAGCTATTCTTAGGTATATTTTAATATGCTATAAATATTTTTAAAATCAACTAGTTTTTTTGAATGATTTGAGCCCAACCTTTTTCGAATTAGATTTTTAATGATCTAAGTATATAACTTATTTAGATAAACTGATATTATTAACTATTAAAGAGTTGGCAACTACTAAAATCCACATCATTGTAAGAGAGCCCTTCCCGCTTTTAAAACCATCAGGTTTGAAAATTTCAGCAGAAATTAATATTTATTTGAATCTTGAATACTTGCAGATTAAAATACAATAAACACATTAATATATCCACATTTTAAATATAAAATTAAAAAAACACAGTTCAGGAAATATAAATAAGTTAAACAACTCCTGCCCTTCTACACATTCTTTTAAAATCATATACGTAAAGATACAGTAAAAGACAAATCACCCCCAACAGATTATTAATATTTACCTGAAGTTTAATGTGTATATTTGTGCTAGAGGCAAAATTTAGATTAGTCAATGATTAGTAATAATCATTATTGTATTTATTTGAAGTGGACAGTGTCAAAGTTGTGGGTGGAGTGAGTTTGACACTTAAAAATCAAAACGTAACAATTCAGTAAATACTTGTGAATTTATAAGTCCAACCAATATGAATGCGATGTTTTTATTTATTTTTCTTAGATCAATAGTCTATTGAATTTAAATGTTATTATTCTTATTTTTAATCTAGTAAATAGATACTGAAAACTTTAACCACTAACTTATTAAAAACATTTCCTGAAGTTAATCTAAAAAAAAAAAATATTAAATATAAGAGAAAATGATTAGAAATGAAAAAAAAATCCATACTCTAAATAAATAAAAGTTAATTGGCTATAACAAGAAAAGAAATGACATTTTTATTTGCTTGATTACTATGTTAATATAAAATATGAAATTAAGTGATTATTACAAAATATGTGTTTGTGTGTGTATATATATTAATCCTAATAAAAACAATAATTTTAACGGTATTAAACTATTAAAAATAGTCATTAAATCTGCAGAAGTACTTTTGGTTAATTTCTTAAACCTGCCTCAACTGCCATTAAATTAAAAATAAAACCAAAAACAACAAAGCTGGAAGCAAACGTCATCAATTCAAATTCCATGAATCCTGTATTTTAATGTTAGCAGCTTGTCTATTTATTAAATGCATTTTATTCCTATTTATAAAAATCGACTCCTTAATTTTTCTTTTGTTATAGTTTCTCTCTTCATAAAGAATTTTTACACTTTCAAAATCAAATTTAAATTTATATTTACATGCTTTTTCATGATCAAAAAAAACTGAATCAGTCATTAAATCACCATTATTCTTACTTTTTACATGCTTATATAACAATTCATGCTCCTTTAATCTCTTCTCAATACTGCACCTCAATTTACCTATATATAACATACAGTCACAAAAAATTTAATATATGATATTACTTTTCTGCTTGAAAGGTATGACGTTCTTAAAATTATTAACTAATTTATCAACATTGTTTGGAACATAGAATGAAACATTAAACATGTTCTTATATATATCCTTAAAAAATTTCACTTGTGGATTTTAATTAAATGGAATAGATATCCATTGTTTACTATCAATCTTCATTTCCTTTAACCCCTTATAACTTTTAAATTGATGTAAAATATTGTCCATTTGTTCCATTTTATAACCAACATCAAGCAATTCCTTGGGAAATATCTCTATATTTTTCAGTTTATCACTTTGGTAACAACATCATTTTTTATTACAAAACAATAAAGATTTAAAACTTGTCATCTTATGCATAATTTGTACTTTTGAATTACAATTTATTATCTTTTTTTTTGCAATGGCTTGATTATTAATTTATAATTTAATATAATGTTATCTCTTGTCATAATTAAATCCAAATATTTTATATTTTTGCCTGTTTCTTTTCAATAGTCCATTTCAAGTCATTCAAATTATTTAATTCCTCTACAAGCAAATTTATAGTATTTCCACAAACAAAAACATCATCCACATACCTTTTGTAAATTTCAATATCTTTAAAAGAGCACATATTTAAAATACCACTCTCATAAGTAGACAACACAAAATTGCAAACTTGTGCAACAGGCAGACCCATAGGCCAACCTTTAGACATTTTATAATATTGACCTTCAAAAGATGCAACAATGTTATCATTAAAATTTTTTTATAGAATCAACAATGAACTTTATCTGCCTAAATCACATGTTGTCATTAAATTAGTAATAAATTGAAAGGTTGCTAGTCTTTCACATGCGCCATTTAACATCTGATTGGCTGTCTGAGAAACAACAGTAGGCACATGTGAAAGACTAGCAACCTTTCAATTTATTACTAATAAACTTTATCATATATTTACAAATACCTATATTTTTACTTGTTTACATATTTATGATTGTTTTTTTTACAAAATATTTGTTTAATATTTACTTTTTTCAGAAAAATAATGTGATTAGACAGAATTTTATTAGAAATAATTTTATTTACTTTTAGAAGGTAAATCAAGAGTAATTACAAATAGAATTTTAAATAAAATTTTGTTACTTTTAAGTAATATGAACAAAATTTTTACAGATTATATTAAAACAATTCTGAATTTTTTAGTTCAATGTTTTTACCAATAATTCAATACCCCGAAAGCTAATTATTATTTATAATCATTATTATTTACTTCGGCTTATAATTTTTTATATATATTTGGAAAGTTAATATAATATTCATTCATAAATGTAAATTTCTAATGAATAATTCAAAATTTCTGAAAATAAATATAAAAAAAAATTTGATCGAATTAAAAAGTTGAAAATTTAATCCAACCATTGGTAAGCTTTTTTAATAAAAGAATAGATGGAAAGATAATAATTACATTAAATGTTACAAATAGTCCAAAATATAATTACAAACACACACACACATATATATATATTCCCCCCCACCGCCTCGTCCCTCCTCTTTTTAGGTTTGATTTGGGTTCGCTCGTTTAACAAATAAATAAATGAAATATCCAGCATTAATAAAATGATTACTAGCTCAATTTTTTACAACAAATACGGTTATATTTGTAAATGAATTAACAAATATTTACTATTTTCATGAGACAGGAGTGCGACAGGGGAACGAGATAGCTACATTGAGATATTATCCACATGATACTACCCAATGGCATAAGAACCTATTCCCCCTTTCTATACTAAATAACTAATTATAGTATTCCTACGACTTTCTAAGCTCTTTTCACTACAACTAAAATAATAATCATGTCTTAATATTCTTTGTAATAAGAATCTAGCTCAATTAAACAAATTAAGTAAATAAATAGAATAAATAAAATAAAATAAATCTCAGGTTCATAAATTGTATTCTAAATGATTTTAAAATCACGGTAGTAAACTATGAAAAGGGAATTTTATGTCATAATTCACCACGCAGTAACTAACAATAATAAATAATAATAATAACAACAATAGTATAATATAATCTTATTACTTCCTAAATAAAAGAAATAATTACGGACGTGGTAGTATTTCAATAATCTGACAACAGAATACGTGTGGCACATTAGCATATATTTTAATGTAACATTGTGGCAACCAACTTATGACCAATAACTGATATAATTATGATCCTTTAATTTTATCATACAAATAAATTTTCAAAATCATTATAATACTTTTAGGTTTACCTTTTTGTGCAAAACATATTCTGTTTCAATTATAAGTGTATTGCATATCATGCATCCATTGGAGAAATAATAACAAAGACACAAAGCTTTAAAATAAATTTACAACAAAGTTTATTAATAATATAACAAATAACAATATTTTACATTATGTACATGGATATCCTTACTCTCTTATCACAAAATTATTTTACTAGTTTATAAAAAATGAAATCAAACTTCTACTTATTTTTCTAGTTAACTCTTATCTTTTAAATACTTAAGAAAATACAGTATTATTATTATTGGATTTCTTATTATGGTTCGCTTGCTATATGTCTTTATTATATAACCATAATAAACATTTTGTATCCCTACTATTATTAAAATTATATTTTTACAAAATTACATTCGTAGTAAACATTCTACAAAACAATAAAATTCTATTTTTATATCGGTTGTATGGAATCCCACAGATTCGAAAAACATTCTCCTACATTTGGTATTGAGTTTGAATGTTCATTATACGATGTTTATTAATCTAATATACTCATTCAAGCCTTACTTCGTATGGTAATTACAACTATTAACTACCTCACAAACATATTCTATTACCATTATTGAATTATTTTCTTAATAAATATGCATATTTATTTTCTAAAATTATTTAAAACATTAAAATTTCATTATCCTTTTAAAAATGAACTTTGTTTAGTTTTCTTTGTTAAAATACTACATTCATTTCCGAATTAAATTTAAATTTGTATCTATGTTCTTCTCCTTATGTATTTTGACTTTCACTTAAAGTTACACAATTCTAATACATTCCAGTAAATAAACTATTCTTACTTAAACGATAACATATCCTCAGTTCTATTTTATTCATCTTTCTTTGAAAAATCTTTCGACAGCAGATTCACGAAACAAGTAGCGAAAATAGTGCCCGGATCAAAATAACTAGAATATTATCCGTCATAAACCTTGACAATAATGGCACAGTGAATTAAAGATACTATAGAGGAGTGACCTTTATCTGTCTATCAGCCTCTATTATAGGAGTGATGCTAAAGCTATTTCTTCAGCTTTATATAACTCAAAAAGTTTAAAAGATACCAAAAACACGTCCAAAATATATGTGTTCTGTAGCTATTACTATACTAAATCACACAAACTAACTATATCCAAATTTTTTTTTCTTATTTCTTAACAAAACTTCTTGGTTTCTCTACACTATACTACCTCCTTCCGTCTTTTTCTCTGGTTTTTCTATACATACCCAAATTCCTATCTGCATTTCTAACAATAATAAAATTCATTTTATTTCAGAACTATACCGCTGTTCTTTAAGAAAATCTTTTACTACTTTTCTCATATATTTATCATATACAAACTATTTTAAAATATTTGAATACTTTGCAACATGAAAGTTCAAAAGAATCACACAATTGTTCTGTTAACTTATATTGTTAATTATACTTTAAATAACTTATTGCATGCTATTTAAAATTACTCCTTCTCAGAATTGTTTTAAATGTTGTATAAAATTTACTAAAATTTAAATTTCACCTCTTTTAATCAATAGATATCAAAAAATACTTATCTTATGAATAAATATCAAAATTACCAAAACTCTTATCTTCTCGTCGTGTTCGTAGCTTCACCTCCCATTAATTCTTGTAGATATATGTTTCTACTATTTTATTTTAAAAAACAATATTTCCATCATTCTATTAAGCTATTATATTTAAATCTCATTATTACTATTAAATTTATGTTTATATGTTTTCCCTAATCTAACATAGCATTTTATATTTTAAATATAATCAGTAAAATATCTAAATTATATTTAATACTTCTTCATCAGATTTCCTGAACGTTCATATTTAAAAAAAAAATATTTATTTCTTCTTCAGTCATTAATGTTCTATTTTAAAGTAAAAAATTACTACTCTGTTTAATAAATATTCATAGAAAATCTTGGTTTTAATATTGTATACAATTATTAATTATGATATTTTCTTCTATTATTGTCTGCTATATTTTCCGACTTTTCGATGCATTTATAGGTACTTTTAGTTAAATCTTCAATAAAATTTCTGTTTCCTGGATCATTTTCATTAATAATTTAATTTTATCTTTTCTAAATAAATTTCCTCCATTGAATACTTTATAATATTTTAATTAATTCTCTCAGAAAAGTTTTGGCTCCTTTTCTCTAAAAATAATAATCTTTATATTCTTCTATAACTTTTTCTTTATTTTAAAATTTGATACTATATTTTTATAAGGTTTTCCTTTAAAAGATTAAATTTTTCTTCATCATTATTTTCTTTATAAAATATTAAATTTTTTCATAGAGAAGAATAAAATAATTTGAATTAGCTTGTAAAATTGGTGTCATAATTTTTTCTGAAACTAACTTTTTTTAAAGTTTTATATAGGTCCCAATTATATCTCTTTGAGTTATAATAATAAGTTTCTGGTTGAGATAAATAAATTTGTATTATACAATTTCACATATTTTTCTTTCAGAATATTTTTAGGTATTTTTCTTTACTTCCATCTCACTGTAGGTTTTGGTTAAATTGAATAAAATTCTGGTAAAAATTTTAAAAATTAGAATATGTAGTACAGTCAAAATATATTATATGTTAGAAGAACTCTTAAAATAAATAGAAATTTTAAATTTATATTACTTTTCAGCTATGTTATCAGTAAAAATTGTTACTTTCTCTTTCACTTACATTACTTCTCCCCCGCTTGTATAATTCTTATATTTTGTCTGCTAATTTACCTGTTGATTGGTTAATAACTTTTTAGGGAAATTTTTTTAGTTATATAAGATTAGTTTAAAAATAAAAATTGATGGTATGTCTCAAATATTATTTAGTAGTATTTTTAAATTCCTTTTAATTTTAAAATATTTAAACTTTTAAAAAATTATTAAAATAATATTTAATATTTTAACTTTATTTAATGATGTGAATTATATCTAGTTTCAAATTCATTATTATTATTTTAAAATGTGTGTGAGGTATATAATATACATGTGTTTACTAACTTTATAAATATTTTTTATTTATGTCTGTCTGATTACAAAATGATATATTTTATAAAAATTTGGAAATAATTAAAACTTGTAGCTAAATATAATTCTCACATCAAAGTTTATTTTAAAATATACTCTATTAGTTTTGATATTAAATATAAAAATTGATATAGATTTATTTAATATTATTATTTTAAAATATTATACTAAATTATTAATATATTTAACTATCTATAGTGTATTATTTTATATGGCCAGTTTTAAATAAGAAAGATATTATTAGTTTATTTATGTTTTCTTTAAAATAATTTATTATGTTATATACAGTATTTTATTTAAATTGTATATAAATTAATTATCCTATTATTATTTATATATAAAAATAATTGAAATTTAAATTTTTTATAATTGATTTTATATTAGAAGGAAATATATATGATATATATTGTTAAAAGGAGGTTGCCTTGACAACAGTTTGAAATTGATGATTGTTATTGATATTGGGATTGTCTAAGTGTTGATTGGTTTTTAATATATATACATGTATAATATCTTCTATAAAGAAGCTTTGTAATGTTTAAACATTTTGTTACATTTGAATTTCAGGCATTTTATAATAAAATGAGATTATTTTATATAGTTTAATAAATTAATAACTAGTAAGTAATTTATAAATCTTAATTTGTGTATTTATAAATCTTAATTTGTGTAATTGTAGCTGTTAAATTTTTTTTACTATTGTATAAATTATTTTATAGTTTAAATATTTTTCGTGTTATTTTAAAAGTTAGTTTATATATATGAGGGGGTGTACAAAATAATTGGAATTTTGTAATAAAAATTATGCATTTATTTTTAGGGGTTACAAATTAAATCTCTATCAAAGTGTTGTCCATTTAATGTAATGCACCAGTCTTTTTATGCTTTTCAAAGTAATCAAAAAATTATTGCAAAGAGATGCTTTTTAACGTCTCCATGGTTTTTTCTTCACCACTTCTAAGTCTGCAAAACAAAAGTGAGACATTTTTTCATTGGAGAAAATAAAAAGAAGCCACACAGAGAGAGATTGAGTAAATATGGCTGATGAATAATCTGGTTCATGCTAAATTTAATTAAAACTTCTTTCACACTCAAGGCATTGTGTGTGTGCTAGCATGTTATCATCGTGAATATTACATTTCTGATTTTGCCACAAAATGGAACATTTACATTTTACTGCATAACACAAATATTTCAGGACATGTATGCCTGATCATTATGAACAAATTCTGAGTAAACAATGCCATATGTATCTAAAAAAATATGTGCATCATCTGGACATTGGACATTACTCATCATGATTTTTTGGGACATGATGAATTTAAGATTTCCATTAAACCACTCATAAATTTCTGTTTTCCCAGAACAACTTGCCTGTAAGCTGTTTCAAGCATTACAACGGTTTTCCCTGCCATTTTCCATAAAAGAAAACAGAATTTGGCATTATTCCAACTTTTAAAAAAATCAATAAATACACAAAACACACTTTTCAAAAAAAGATACTAGATAGCACCATGATTTTACACAATGATATTATTTTACAAATTAATGGAAAAGGGTCCTCCCAAGAGATGCCTAGAAGCAGATGTATGTAGAGCATGATTCTGGTTATTTTTAGATGTCTCTCGTATTTACTGTTTTGATATTAACCTATTGCAACTGTTTAAATACAACTGAATAGCCCTCTAGTGTCAACAAATGCCAATATATTTTTGTAGTTAAAAAGATATTTCTTTAACTTTGTCCTCCTTCATATACCAGGAAGATTGTCTACAATGCTTTTGCTATAAGTGATCAATTTTTAATCAATCAGAATAAATTTCTAAATATTTTTAAATCTTATTGACATATATATCTGGAAAGTATGAAATTTATTTTTATTTCTAATCTTACCAATGATGATTTAAATTGTAGTATTATGAAAAAAGAATAATTTATATTGCTAGATATTTATTTGTAATGTTTTGAGTATAATCCATTAATTGTTTAAAAATTCATCCTTTCGAGCAAAAGCATAGTAGAAAACTCCTGATATTATAAAGAAAGCCACAATTAAGGAACTCTCTTTTTAATTTTAAAAATGTATTGTCATTTCCTGACACTAGAGGAATATTCATTTATATTTAAACAGTCACAATGAGTTAATCTCAAAATAAGTCATATAAATACGTATTACTATAAACTGTTTATTACATATATATATATGGGGATGTCTGTACCTATATACATTTATATATTTGTATATTTGTGTGTAGATGTATATTAATAATATTATTTAAATATGTTAGTAGTTAAAAGCAGTAATGTTTAGAATTAATTTATACAACTACTATTGCTGTTTCAAAGAAAATTTATTGAACTAAAAACATGTTACATTAATTTGTACAATATGGAGTAAGCTAGATGGTACAAAAAATAAAAAGGAATACAATAACATTGTTGAGGTTTAGCAGGGATCTAAGAGTTCATGAGTTCTGTCTATTGGGGAGTCTGGTATAGCTTCCATGTTGCTTCATATATAAATGAGGTTGCAAGAGCCCCATCTCTTTGCTTAATTTTCATAATACTTTGATTGAAGAAGGAGTCTTCATCTGGCCTGGGAAGGTGATATTGTACCTTGGACCTTACCAGCCAAATGGTATATGTAATAAATATTGATAATCTGATTATGGGGATATCATTTCCACGAATGCATTCCTTGAGGTTTAGTATTTTTTAGTAGTCAATCCTGGAATTATTGAATATTAAACTTTTGATGCTACCCAGACCCATGCATGTTTTGACTATATGGTCGAATGTCTCCTCCTCCCTGCCACAATAGGGACAAATCGATTGAACTTTGGAGATAACTTGCTTAAATTGGAGGAAACAGTTGACCGGCATGGCATCCAGGTTTATTTTTAGCAAATAGTCTAAGTATTTAGGTTCTAAGACCCAATATTTGAAGAGTATTATTAGTTTATGGTTGATAATTCCATGTTTTTAGAGTTGTGAATGTTTGGTTTTAAGATGTGGTGTGCATCCCATAACCTAATTTTCATTTGAAAGATGTCATTTGTGTTAGTATTCTGTTGTTTAGTTGTTGAGATCAGCTGGTCAAGCCAGCCTATTTTTTTTTGGGGGGGGGCTGTCAGTGGGTAATATGTCATTAATAATCTGGCCATGGACATACTTTTGGATTAGGTTGAATATTAACATGTGAGATTTCTGGTTTTGAATGGAAGGGATGGAATGTAGAGACATTCAGCTTTTTATGTTCTTGCATGCTACTGATGCTAATGGCAACAGTATAGCCCTTCCAGAGTAGTCTTGAGCAATACTTTTCAATTTGCTTAATGAATGTCTTATTCACATTCATTATTGGAAGATAATATGCTATGTTGCTAAAAATTTTCATATTGAGTAAGGCAACCTTACCATAAAGAGATAGGTATACCTTAGAGAGGGTCTGTGTAATTTTATCTGTGAACTGGAGGATTTTTGGCTGCAGTTCTTTGGACATTGCTGTCTGTGATTTTGATATAGGAAAATCCAGGAAATTTTTGGGGTTCAGCCTGAAGATACTTTCCAGTCCAAATATCCCAAGCAGCAGATTTCATTGGGTTTATTTGAAGGTTTGATAGCTTAGTATATCTGTTTAGTATATCTGTCTAGAATCTCACATAAGGTCTTGAGATATTTCTGTGCAGGGAGAACGACCAGGACATCATTCATACAGGCTATTGCTCTGATGTTTCTCTTAAGTCTGGGTATATAGACACAAGGCAGGTTGTCCTCAATGTTTCTAAGAAGAGGATTGAGGTAACAGGCAAACATGAGGGCACCGAGAGGGGAACTTGGGGCATGGAAGTATTGAGGGTAAAGCTGTTTGTGTATTCACCATTAGGAGATATATATATATATATCTACTATGCAGTAGATTGTCCAAGAGTTGGATGATCTGGGAGGGGACATCAAGGCCTTCCAACATGTTCAGTAATGTATTTATGTTGACCGAGTCAAATGCCTCAGATATATACAGCTGCACAGCGATCAGCTTGTATTTCCTGTTGGTTCTGATGTAATCCAACAGGATTTTGGTTTCACCAATCATTGTGAGTGCTGAAGAGCCTTTCTTGGCATACTGGGAGGGCATGATATGACTCAGAATCTTAGGTTGTATCTTATCCTCGATGACATCCTCTATAATTTTAATAAGGAGTGGTGACATGGATATGGGCTGTATATTGTTGATGTCAGTAGGGTCTTGGTTCTTCTTCATGAATGGCACCAAGACGATTGGATACAGGTTTTAAACAAACATTTGCTTCTGGGCAAGGTGGTTAATCATTGATATAATAATGGGAATTGTAAAGTTGCTTAGATGGGATAAGAGAAATTTAGGTATCCTATGCATTCTGGGTGGACACTGTCTGGAAGTGAATGGAGATTGTTTTGATGTCTTGCTGTGTGATCGAATGCCCACCACCCCAGGATGGCTGTTTTGTCTAATTGTGGTCTGCTGATGAGCCATCTTTTTTTAGTTTGTCTTTAAAGTGGAGTTTTTATTTGTTCTAGCATGTGATAACCAATCACACTGGTGCTTCCAAAGTTGATTAATGTTGGTGTATTATGTTTCTTTTGTGGCCCAGTACCCATCTAAGATATCCTCTAGTCCAGCAGTGCTTATCTTTGAATGTTTTAAAGATATATATTCAGCAAGAACCTTTTGCTTTGCTTTATATTTGTTTTTGAGTGTGATAATGTAATCAATTGAGCTGTTTTCTGTAGAGCATTGATTAAGCTCAGTATTGATCTCTTCTAGGTCTTTTAGCAATGAGGTTAATCCCTTTGTCCTGCGAGAGTATTGGACTATTAGCATCTGGAGAACTCCCACAAAGGCAAACCAAGCCTCTTTGAGTGGTCTTGAATGTATATTTATTTTATTGAATAGAACAAAGGCAAACCAAGCCTCTTTGAGTGGTCTTGAATGTATATTTATTTTATTGAATAGAATGTAGGCTTCTGATGGAATAACCTGTTATGTTGGTCTTTGTGAGCATTCTGATTGTCCTATTATGATTTAGTTGTGCAATGTTATTTACTTGTATGGTGACAACTACAGCAAAGTGGTCAGAAAACGCAACAGGCTGAAGCACTGCCGCCATAGTATAATGTAACTCAAGTATATAGAATACAAGATCTATTAGGATCTGTGCCTTCTGGTATGAAAGGAGTATGAACTATCTGGAAAGAAATCTCCACTAATGAAATTCATATTAAGATGGAGGTATTTATAAACGAAATCCTTATAGGTAATGTTGAAGTCTCCAAAAATCACTGTGGGACAGTTACTGTTGGAAGTTATCAAGTTAATAGTGTTAATTATTTTAATATACGAGTTATTGTTGGATGTGTAAATGTATATGGCAGTAAGTGGCAGAGCCATGTGTAAAGTAAATAGACATTAAATTGATGTCTGTGTATGTTATTTTAAATTTGTCAGAGGGGTTTTACCATTGACAAGTATGAAAACTCCCAGCTGCTCTATTATCCAGGGTAAATTGCATATAGCCTAATTTGGAGAGTTCCTCCATGATGAAACTACTCAAGTTGCTATGATATTTGATTTTACCCTTGAATAGGATGTGCATAATGTTGGATAGAAACCAGTGTCTGATGGCATAAACATAGGCTATCGAATTGATTCCCCTTATATTCAACCCCACAATTTTGCAATTAAAATTTTGCACTGGAAAGGTGGTCACTATCAATTACCATGAGTGGGTTTTTAGGTGGTATTTCACAATTTTATCTTGGATTGGGCAAGAAGTCCTGGGAATCTTCTGATAAAAATGTCAGCAGAAGATTGGTTGAGTAGCAAGAGTCCTCTTTACATAGTTCACTTGGGGAATTTGGGAACCCATGGCCATCTGTCTTCCTTATCTTTTTAGTATTACTTATCATACTAAGTTTACTGATATTAAGAGGTGGTACGGAGCTCCAACACTCCTCCTCTGAGCTTATCTTTTCCTTTGAGTAAGATTTCCTCTTATTACTTACAACTATAGAGTGAGTGAGGTCCATGTTGGCCTCATCATGAGACGTGCCAACAAGTACAAAGGGTGTTTTGTTTTTATAGGATGTCTCCCCAATTATTATTTTTTTGGCGTTTGACTTTGTTGGTATCTGTTATGCAGCTTTGAGGAGGCAGCACTTCATCTTGTTTGTTTGTGTGATTTCAATTCTTTGGCTGATTTTGTTTTAGGGTAGCTTTGGTTAATTCTTTTTGTTTTGACTTTGTTGGGCTAGGTTCATTATTGCTTAGACTATTTTGTGTGTTTTGTTTATTTGGGGTTTGTGCTAAGTTTGATGGGATTTTTGAAATTTGAGAATTGATTATTCTTGTGTTGTTGTATGGTTGTTTTATTGTTTGGTTAGGTATGATGTACTGCTCATTGCCTTGATCTGTTTTGGGTAAGGCCTGAGGATTTTTATTTGGTTCTGTTCTTTTATGATTTTGATACTTTTTGTCTCCACACTGAGAGCAGATCCTTGGCATGCAGTCTCGAATCAAGTGAATTCTCTGACCACAGGAGAAGCATTGGAATCTTACTCCCAGAAAGGAAAGGACCATAGGGATCCCTTGTGTTTGACAATAGTGGGAATATCTGTTAGTTTGATCCCTTGCTTTAGGTGGTATTCAAAAACAGCGGTGTTAGAGAGTATTGTGGATCCAACACTGTCTTCAGGTAGATATTTAAACTTGTAGACCTTACCAAATGGGTTAAAGATGTCCTGAAGCTGAGCCTCCTCAAAAACATTAATGCAGTTTTTGATCTTGCCTTATAATGCCATCGTTCTATTAAAGTCCACATAGCAAATAAAGTTGTTATTAATAGTTTTACTGTTAGCTTTAAAATTATTTCTTTCAGCCCATGTTTTGAATTCAACCACTATATAGTGGTCATTAGGGTGTGTCAATATTCTGTGAATGCCCTCCCATTGCACAGAAGGATTCTATCAGAAATCTCATCAGTGAACAGTTAGGGTCTGTCATGGCCATGACTAGACTCTTGTCACTTTTGTAGTTTAGAAGTGATTTAAGCAAATTATTAGGTATAGTCTGATTAAATCTAAACGATAGATTTATATATTGATCTTCTTCGAAATTGTCAGTTGTGAAGTCATATTTGTTTGCATGCAGGTTAGTTTGTTGTTGGTGGCTAATATTATTTTTAATAAGTTCAATTATTGTCAAGTCAGTTGCATTAATACATGAGGTCGCATTTTCAGTTACGGTTGTGTTATAATTTACAGAGTTTGTATAAGAAGTTTTTATTTATTATTCCGATTTTTGTTATATTAGTGTAAGTTGTTTTATTTGGTGGACTAATGTTTAATTGTGTTTGATTTCTGTTGGTTTTGCTTTCATTTATTTGATTATTATTATTGAATTCTGTTGCAATAGCAGAATTTTTCGAATACATGTTAGCATTGACTGTATTTTTAAAACTTCCATTTTACACCTCTAGTGATAAGATTTGTTTCTTGGAAGGTTTGATATCATTATTTTCTGCTGAGAGGCTGTGATTAAATTCACTGTATGATGATTCTTTGATAATTGACTCATTGATAATTCGATTTTTATTATTTATTTTTAGGTTTGGATTGGAATTATTTTTTGATGAATGTTCCCTCACTGAAGGATCCGCGTTGCTATGACAAACAGCTTTGTCGCAGCCACTGTAAATAATGGACTTTGTTTCGTGTTGATTGGGATAATTTTTTGAGATATTGTTAGATGACTTCTGACTATAATTGATATTTTTTGTTGTATTTTTATGCTCTTTTATGGTTTATGTATTATTTGTTTGTTTAGAATGAGTTTGAGAATTGCTTTGATTTTCGCTTACGTAATCAGCTATCTCATCTATGTTAGAACTAGGGTTATGCTTTAGGCTCCGGACTTTTTCTCCTACATTGGGTTTGACTGTTGATGAAATGTTCCATTTACTTTCTGATTCATTATATGTTTTTTTAATGTAGAAGAGGTCTGTAGTTTCTTTTTTAATACCATTTTCTGATTTTAGGTCCAATGTCTCTTTAGATGATTGGAAGACTGACTCGCTATCGGGAGAAATGGCAGTAAAGGTTTACTTTAGTGACCACATTATGTTCACCCTCTAGTTTTTAAAATTAGAACTAAATTATTATTTGAAAATCTTATGTATATGCTACTATGTTACAATTACATTAAAATGTAAAAGAAGTTGGAGAAAAAAAAGCAGTGTTGCTGCATCTACTCCAGAAGGCAAATTTTTGTAGATACAATGAGAACAAAGCTCTGCTGCTACCAGATTTTTTTCCCCAAAATATCTGGCACATCACCCAAAAATACACTATTTATTATTGTTCTCAGAGGCAGATGACTTTGGGAAAAGAAATACCTCTTTGTGATTGACTGAGCTGCAATGGCAATACATTCTGCATTGCTATCTACACCCATCAAAACCTGCAGAATACATCACCAGCGAACAACAAACACTGCACTGTTGGCATATGGCATAATTCTTCAGAAGGTGTCTTCTAGCAAGCCATTTGATGGCCAATTCCGGAGTTTGAAGGGCATTCCACAACTGATACATATTCCAGTATTCTGCCAGAATAGCAGCAACATTCAAAATTTGATTATCTGGAACTAAACATGTAACAGATCTACCTGCAATTTTTTGCAACCATAAAACTGTATACGTGTGCATGTAATTCAAACTTTTGAACCCAGAGCATGTCTTTTTTTGTAATAAGTGCTATAAATGTAGATAGTTTAAATTCTTAAGTTTCAAATAAATTAATTATTTTAATTAATGTAGTATAATTAATTCAACATTCAACTTCTTTAAAAAGGTAAAAGTTTTTTTTATCATCTTTTACATTTTAATACATTTTAATGTAATTGTAATATAGTAGCATGTATGTAAGATTTTCGAATAATAATTTAGTTCCAATTTTAAAAACTAGAGGGCGAAGATGATATGGACAATGTGGACACTAAAATAAACCTTTACCGAAATGGCCATATCTTTGCTTTCAGAGGTTACACTTTTGGTTTTCCTTTTTTTAATTCTAGGGATAGGGCAATTTGACATTATATTTGGTGTCTTATGCACATTTGTGGGTATATCATTCAAGTTAACATATTCTGGGGGTTCTAAATTTGTCTGCTCATTATTTGAAATCTGACATTCCATTACATGAATGTTCTCAGAATTTCTTTGAGTGTTATATGTTAGGCTTCGTATTTCACTATGATTAGCATTTTGTATAGACTAAATTTATGATTTTAGAATTATTTTGAGATAAAAGTTGATTGTTAAAGCTATTTTTGATAGAGGAGTTAAATTCTGATTTATTATTTAGACAATTACATAATTGATAAAATTTTTTAATCTCAAATTGTTTATTAATAGTGGATAGGCTTTAGCTTACAGCATCGCTCATAGCATCTATCTCTGAGCTCTGATTAACATTAGCTAAAGAAATTTTTGCATCAATCTGTTTCAGATGATTTATTTTGAGTAATTTGCTGAGAATTTTTTTTCTTTTTTGATAGGTAGCTTTGTTTTAATCAGAGATTTTGCTTTTCGGAAGCTGGATGGCTTTCCTAAATAATTATTTTTAATTGATTCTAATTCACTTTCAGAATCACTAAGCTCTAACATGGCGATTCTTCTATTAGATACATTTTTGTTTATAAATTTTGGAATATTGGTATTTTTACACAATTGCATGCAATAGAATAATAAAAAAATGATCTTACCTTTATTTTAAATGGAGTTTGGTAATTTCCTTAGGAGTATTTCTGTCTCTTTTTGTTGATTTTCCACAAACTTACTTTGCTCGCTTGTAACGCTAAGATTGGCACAGGATTTTGTGTCACACGGAGGCAAAACTCTATATACAACTATTATTTATCATAAATATTACCAAACTTTCCACTTCCTTTATTTTACTGTAATATCTTATGTAAATGCAATTTATTCCTCTATTTTAAACACTTTTTTTTTTTTTTTAGCAAAAAACCTTTTATTGTACATACATGCGTACACAATCTTACATTTCAACTGTCCTGCAGTCTTCTTCAGAGCTATGATATAATGAACAAAATAAAATACATAGCTATATAAATAATACCATAAAAATATAAACAATAAAATTATAAAATAAAAAACAACATAAAATATAACAAAACATAATAAAACTAATATAAATATAATCAAACCCAAATAAAATAATCCAGTTAATCTAAAATAAAATACACAATATAAATATAAAATAAATTATACATGTGTATTCCTGACTGTATATATACATATTCATGAACAGCTATTAATTTAAATATATTATTCATTTTTATTATTTTTAATAATCTCCTAATTACTTCTATTCCTTATAAGCTTAAACTTTAATTTTATTAGTTCCACCCTGATAAAATACTTAATAATTTTATTTTCATATAATTCTCAGTTCAACCTTAATTCATTTATTAATATTCTTTTTAATTTTCATATCATATAATATCTATTATTTTATTGTTTACATTTTAATGGTATAAGCACGATTTATTATTATACTTTATTTTGTTCATTATATTATAGCTCTGAAGAAGACCGAAGGACAGTGGAAACTTAAGATTGTGTATGCATATATATACAAGAAAATTTTTTTTGCTAAAAAGTGTTCAAAGTAGAATGGATAAATTCTATTATTTATCATCTTAATTTTCAATTTAATTTGCAAATCTTCAAGATTTTTTTGTATGTTTTTATTTGTAGTTAATTCTAAAGATGTTTAATAGAAATTGGCCATACGATTACTAGTTGTGAATAAATTTTTCTGTTGAAAAAAGAAAAAAACCTACAGTGTATATGGAAAAACATGAAAGGAGTTTGTACAGATAAAGGTAGTTTTGTAGTTTTATAAAAATATATTTATTTATATACTCACACATATTAAGGTAATATATTAATTTAAATATTTGGACATTAATATAATTAAATGACTTAAATAAAGTAATTTATTGTTACGAATGTCACTAAATTTGTTGATATTGAAAGTAAAATGCGTTTGTTAATAAAAACAATGTTATCACTCTAAAACAAACAAACAAACAAACAAACAAAAAAAGAAAATCCTTACTTTAGGAATAAAAACAAGGCACATTGTTATGGTTGTTCCAACGATGATAAAGGCAGCGATGAAGGCTTCTGCTACTGTGGAACTACTTGTAAAAATGATGACGGGGACCCCCACAATAAGCAGAATTAACACATTGTAAATAGAAAACCCAATAAATTTGCTGTCGTTCAGTTCATCTATTTTTACTTTTCTGAAAAAAAAATATAACAAAAAATTTAAAAAATAAACATTAATTATATATATATTAAATATTTTGCAAGCTGCATAACTTAGAATAATTCTTTATTTAATTTGCTGTAACGTTTAAAATTGTATATAGCAACTATTTACAATGAGTGAATTATTTTTTCCTAAAATAATTTATGAAAGTATAAAGGCTTTTGTTGCATTCTATGTAAATTGTAAGGATATAATTTTTTGAAAAAGTTGTATTAAACTCGCTAAATATATTGCAAGCAATTTTTATATACTTATAAAAACAACAATAACATAAATAATCTTTTGAAATAATATTAAATATTTTAAATATATTCTTAATTATAACTACTTTTTCATTTTCCCCCACAAAATCGAATTTAACCTATGTCTAAATATATAAAACAGTCTTATTTCTCTCTTTATTTACTACTATAATCTTAAACATTGGTTTAATTTTATTAAAGTTTTATTTAAAATAGTTAAATTAACAAATTTACGATTGCAGTATAGCATGTCAAAAATCTAGATTCCAAAAATTTTGATCTCTTCTTAAATGTTTAGAACTCATACTAACTCATCTAAGCACACCCTCAAATAATGGATTTATTCTTACTACAATATCAAGGTCAGAATCAACTTATAGTAAAACTAATGAGTGAACTAATAATAAAAGGAAGTAAATAACCCATGGCATAAACAAGTCAAGTAAAAAGCTAGGTCAGTGAATCCAAATGTTTCCAGTAAGGACAGTGATCTTCCTATATATTGATGTCCAATTTGAGGAGAAATTAGACAACTTTCAGATGTTAAGACAATAAGAGTCAACTGTCGAACATTGAAGAGCAGTAAATACATTATCTACTATGCAGTAGAGTGGACTGAGGCATGTTCAAGCCTGGACAGCAATCTGCTAGCTAAACCATGAGTGGACTTGCACCCAAGTCAACAATAGGCTGGAAATATCAGAGTCCAAAAAGGAAGTCACAACATTTCTTCCCAAACATTAGCTATACAAATCATTGTATTAATTTGAAATATATTCGTAATTCATATATTTGGAGTTTTAAATGTAATTATAAGAGATTTGAATACAGACTTTGTATTGATTATGTAAGATAGAGTGGACAGCTGAAGGGTACTTGAAAGTTCGTGTTCAAATCCCTTATAATTGCATTTAAAACAAATATATGAATTATGCTTGTATTTCAAATATTAAAAATTTCAGCCTGTATACTGACCATTCCTCATTAGTATTTAAATGTACAGGGTCTTATACATAAGGGTTCTGAGTGACTTAAAGTCAAAATAGGCATGCCAATAAATTGGCATCAACAAGGAATTTGGGTGTTCCATCATCAGATTTTTAATGGTATGGATGACTGAAGAGTTGGAGATCGGAGAAGATTGAAGCCTGTCCATTAAAGTTTGAAAATATGCTACCTTAATATAAACTGAGCATTGATTATATATACATGTGGGAAATGATGATCTAGACAAACTGATGCTGGTTCAGCATGAAATATGTATATTGGAGATCAATTATTTTTTTACAAGTATGTGGACATGTGTATCAGTTATATAAAATGGAGTGGATAGCTGGAGGGAGGTTGAATGTCTGTGTTCAATCACTTCTAATTATATTTAAAGTTAGATTAACTTTAATTTCTATGAATAATACTCTGGTATATTTGTGTCACTACTTCGGGTTGTGATACAAGTACTTTAAAAATAGCTGCCTAAGAATTTAGCATATTTTCCTAGTGACTGCTGTGCTAGTGTTTAGTGAAAAAATTCCATGCTAAACTTTTGGAGGATACCTATTTACGCAAATATTAATAGCCTATTCAAATTTATATTTTTGCAGTGATGCCCAGATCTTTCACATACTCCATCAGATATAGAAACAGAAAGTTATTTTGAGAAATGTAAAAAAAGTTGTTAAGCAGAACTTATCAAAATGCTGTTTTATCATTTAAAACTCATCTCAAATCAAGATTCCCTTTTTGGATGTACAACCAAAAAAATCTACAATCAAAATATTACTGCTTAAAAAATTGTTTTCTCCAAGCTTCCAAACAAATTCTTTTTCCAGATACAACAGTAAATCTAGCTAATGGATTTGGTCTTCCTAATGCAATTGAAGTCATTTCAAAAGATTCAGAACAATACATTATCTTATGCTAATATGCTTTATAAATACAATTTAATGGCCACCAATTTATGTTAAATATTAAGTAATTAAATTTTATTAATGTAACATTTGTTTTTATTATTATTTTATTTACTTACAATTTCAACTATTCAGCAGTCTTCATCAGAGTCATTATATATATATATTAATACAATATAATATTATTATTATACAATATCTTATATTATTATTATAAATATCTTATATATAAAATTCTTATTTTTTCTGTTGTCTGATTTGTAAATATATAAATGTTTTTCTGATGTCACATAACAAATTCACAATGAGGCATATTTTTCAATGAAAAAAATTATTTGTTCTGCCATTAAACTGTAATAATTGTTTTCCAAACTGTTTGATGGAAAGGAATATAACTTTTTGAAGGAAAAAGTGCTCAAAAAATCAGTACATGTACCTTTAACTAGAACTGAATAGGTATAGTATTTACATTGCAAAAAAAATGTGTTTACAGTACATTAATTTATGTTTGAAATGTGATATTTAGTGAGAAAATAAATAAATGCTATAATACTGTATTTACATTTAGTTTTAGATAACATATTACATTTATGCAAAGAAAGTCAGTTCATGTGCTTTGAACTATGGAGGTATTATATTTAAGTTGCAAAGAAAATGTGATTACAGTATATAAATTTAGGTTTGAAATGTGATATTTAGTGTGGGGGGGGGAATAGATGCTATATTATTATGTTTATGTGAAGGAAGTAATTCTATGCATTTCCACCATTAATAAAAAATGCTTGGAAAAAAATCAGTACAAATGTTTTGAACAACACAGATATAGTATTTAAATCATGGAAAAAAATGTAATTAGAATACATAAATTCATGTTTTAAATGATATTTAGTGAGGAGAAAAAATAGACACTATAGTACTGTAATTACATCTAGTAAATAATATTACAAAAATGACAGTCTTTCAGGATGTCATTTTTTTTATTTAAAGAGTGCTCCAGTAAATAATCTTATTATTTATACTTGTACTTAATGATGTCAAATTTACTCACAAATAAACACTGCTTTTCAGACCATATATTTCTCACATTTATTTATATAATATTAAAATCTTTTGCTTAATTTACATTAAATATTAAAAAAAATTGTTAAATCAACCAATTAAAAGAAAAATATTCTTTCCATAGACAACCAATTAAAAAAACTATTACAAAAATGCTATCAAATTTTGCACTTGCAAAGTCAGGAAAAAAAATTAATTACAAAAACTACAGACTTGTCATGCTGTGTACATTTTTCACATTTATTTATATAATATTTAAAACATGTTTGCTGTCAAATTCACATATCAAAATGATGACCTTTCAAAATACCAGATATATACATAATTCTTAATTTATTAAAAAAAATGTATATACCTATGCTTATGTCCAGGAAGCCACTGATTGTGTTATATAAGTTTTTAGTTTTGGCTAGTCTTGTTGAATTTTGAATTTGGGATAATGAGTTAATCTTTATAATAGAAATGATT
Organism: Epiperipatus broadwayi; assembly: GCA_028023455.1. Classification (NCBI taxonomy): domain Eukaryota; kingdom Metazoa; phylum Onychophora; class Udeonychophora; order Euonychophora; family Peripatidae; genus Epiperipatus; species Epiperipatus broadwayi. The sequence continues at coordinate 2,133,030 of JAQFVV010000057.1, read as the reverse complement.
TGTACTTTTTTATTTTGCCTAATAGTATTTAATGTTATTATATGTGTTATTTATATTATATTCATATGTATGTATATATTTTGTAGCTTTGATAAAGACTGCAGGACAGAAAAGAGTAAAAAAAAAATATATTTTTTTTCTCTCTTTTCAGTATGTTTACTTACCTATCAGTAAATATTTTAACTTAAAGAAAGTAATAAATAGATAAAGTTATAAGTTCATTAATTTTTAAAAGAAAAACAAAATAAGGTTTTAACATTTTGATAAATAATGCTGCTTTTTAATTAATTAAAGGTGACTTTTTTAACCCTCTCTAACTCAAAATCTATTGTCTTTTCAAATCAAAGTGTATATTTTTCAATAAATAGGATATGATTGGAGTTTTTAAAATTTATTGATTAAGAAAGTGAAATAATCTTTTCTAAAATATGATCTATTGGTCAGGGTTTAATGCTGTTATATCCGAGATAATACATGATTGGATTGATACAAAATTATTCTAAAAAATAAGATAAAGGATCAGGTTAAATCAATAGACATCAGTGTCTTGTGAGGAACATCTATCATCTGTTGAAGAAAACAATAGTAGCAGTTCAATTATGAAAAGAATTGTGAAAAATAAGCTTGTAGACTGAAATAAGATTAATCTCACTATTAGTTTAAAATGTGTTTTGAAATAAATTTGAAGAAAGCCATGTGCTAAGATTTAGCTAAAGTCTGTGCATCTCCAAGCCAACACATTGTATGTTTATTAAAAATTAAGATGTAGAAAAAGAATCTCTCTCAAGAATTGTATTCCAGCCAAAATCATGTCTGTCTAATCCTGAATAAAAACTGATCTGCAAATTATTATGTAGCAAAATGTATTAATTTAATTCCATTATTCTATCCAAGAAATTTGTGTTAATTTAACAAATAATATTATAAGCATGAACTGAAAATATGAAGCTACAACAAGAAATCATTGATGAATTCAACTTGTCATAACTGATACTGAAAATTATTATTCTAATTTTAATATGAACATTTGATAAAACAAGAAAGAAAAGCTGACCTGGAAAAAAACTTACAATCATAAATTAAAAAAGACTCAAAAGAATGAAACCATCATAATATAAGATATTGCAGTGTGCACATCTACATTTACAAATAACTTTTAATACAAATAATTTTTAGTATAAGTAATAATGAATAATCTTTATTAATTTATTTTTATTGAAACATTTTTTACTGTATTTTTTCACCAAAAATAAAAAAAAGGGAAGAAGGTTTTAGCTAAACTTAATTTTTTATTTCGTATTTGTGAGATATTGTTTTCAGATTTAATTATTAAAACAAGAAGATATAAATCAGAAAGTAAATGTTAATTAATTTATTAATAAAAATTAACTGGATCTTATTTACTATATAAAATTATATTTTTGTAGAAATGAGTTACATCTGTACTTATCATATTGTCATATCTTTTCTGAATTTATTAATTAAAAATAAGTTTTAATGTTTTTATTCCTTCAGCTATCTGTTCTATAAATTGGCAGTGTGTGTAGCTTGATTTCACTATAGCATGGGGATTTAAAGTATTTATAGTTTATCCCAATAAAACTATTTCAATTAAGGTAGACTAAGCATTCATGTTTTTATTTTCTCTTGTTCACTGCAACAATCTCAAGTTGTTTTGATTTTCAGCTATCTCTAGAGCAATAATGTCTAATTTATTTATATGTGGGGGTTTAGGTTTGTGTATGGACATCAAGAGTTTTTTTGGATGGCACAAAGATTAAAATCACTTTTAAAATCCATACACTAATTTTATTTACAGATTAGAAATTAGTTTATAGTTGACCTGTACACTCATGATACCATATAAACAAAGCATTGATGATGATTTCCATGTATTATGATTAGCATTTTTTATGGTAGATAGTTTTGCAGATGATTGTTTTATATTATGCACTAAGTTTGGTACTGACTAGATATGTAGCATATCTTTAGATAATCTTTTTAAAACCCAGTCACAAAGGATGACTGATGATTATTCTTGTTTAATGCTGATGATATTATGCTCGTAACATTATTATAACTACTTATTTTTATTCTTTGCTGATATCATGTTTATTTGTTAATGTTAATTCATTTCACTTTAAATTTTTTTATTTTATATTTATTAATATCAATATCAATTGATAATGAATTCTTATTCTATGGGGATGACAATAATGTCCCATTTCCCTGCATTACCCCTTCTTACAATCATTATAATATGTATATATTTTGTAACTCTGATGAAAGTTGCTAGACAATTGAAAACAAGCAAATAAAATAATAAGAATAAGATATTGCATAGAATAGCTGTATAAGAAAGGAGATATATTTTTTATATTTAATAATATAATCAATGAATATAAATTAAAGAAGAAAAGAGATTCCAAATATTACTTCAAGTAGAAGTTAGCTGATAATATGTTGACATGCACAAGAAATATCAACTATGATAACACAGTTAATCTCTGATTGAATTTTTTATGTTTCTTTATAATATTCTGTTAACAATAAGCTGACTAAAAAAATTGATTAAATCTATACAGTAAATAAATAAATAAAATTATTTTTCAAAAAAAGATAATAATAAAAAATATTTTATTTTAGAAAATAAATGTTATTCATAATTTATATTACCTCATTTGAAATGAAAGAATGACTCCGTATATTAAGAGAAAACCTTTATATACACATATTATAATCAAAAAAACATTTGATGTTCCACGACACATTTCTACATATGGTTTAATCTTGCGATCTGCAGTCACTATTACCTAGAATAATTAATAAGGTTTTAAAAATTGTTTTATTTGTAAAAATATCTATTTTTCTACTTATATTTATATACATTTAGAATTTGCATGCAAATGTTTTTATATTTTTATGTATGAAAATATAATATAGGTTAAAATACCTTGAATGATATTGGGGATAGGGAGAGGACATCACAAAACTCCATACATTTTTCAAAATTTTTTATATTTTAACGTATAAAGTATTTCTAATTTTATTTTAAGATTTCTATTTCCGAATTCTTTACTTTCCTAAACCTATCCTATAGCAGATACTTCCGGATTTTAAACTTTTTATTCTAAATCAAAACAGTTTTAACTTAGATGATCTTTTTAAAAAAAATTAGAATAAATTGTGTGTGTGTGTGTATCTAAGTAATTAGATTTTGATGAACCCCTTTCTGTTATCTATAATTGTAAATTAATTTCAAGCAATAAAAATTATTTGATATCTCCAGAAAATCATCACATGATTTTGGTCTGCATATGAGGGGAAACCCAAAAATAACTAGAATTGTTCTCTAGTTTGCATGCCTGTTCTACTATATGCTTCTACTGTTACATACTTCTTGAAGAAACTCTTTTGCATCAATCTGCCAAATGATATATCACTGTGTAAAATTATGGCGACATCTAGCATATTTTTTTGTAAAATGCATCACATATTTGTCGATTTTTATAAGGATGGACTGAAAAGTTCAAACAATGTGAAATTCTGTTTTTAGAAAACAGCATGAAAAACAAAAAACAGACTACAAGCAAGCCGATCTCATAAAGCACAAGTTTATGAGTGGTTTAACTCAAGTGTTAATTCATTACCTCTTTAAAAAGCATTGCAAGTGAAATTCAAAATCAAAACAATACTGATTCTTTTTTGATGCAAACTAAATTTCCCCCCCAAATTTAGTTCATAACAATCAACCATTTTATCTGTAAGTTTTGAAACATTTCTGTGAAGTGGTAAAATGTAAACATCCTGTTTTGTGGCAAAGAAAAGAATGCAAACTCCACCCCAACAGTGTCATCTCTCAATGGTTTGAGTGTGAAACAGTTTGTTATTAAATTCAGCATGACCCAGCTTATCTATCAGCCATATTTTCTCAATCTCACTTTATACAATTTTTTTAATCTCTTGAATGAAAAAATGCCTCATTTCTTTTCCTCTTTTGCCAACATAGAAAATGAAAAAAAATGTCACAGTTATTAAAATATATCACTTTGCAAATGTTTCTGGAATACTTTTGAAAAAAAAAACACATTTAGACCCATGTATTGCATTAAATTGATAGGAAATTAAAAGAGATTAAATTTGTAACACTTAAAAATAAATAAACAATTTTTACTATAAAATTCTGTTTACATTTTAGTGCCCCCTATATATAATTATTTATCAGTGAATTCTTTTATTCTCCATTTTTTGCCATCCAGTGTAAGTTTTAGTAGTCAATAGATGTTAGATAGTAGTGCTTATTAAATCTTATCCAGTTGTGTTATATCTATCATCTATTGACTAGTAAAGTTTAGTCTAGATGGCAAAAGAATGGAGAATAAAATAATTTGCTAGTAAATAGCAATATATGTAAGCTGAAGTCACGTGATGTATAATCAGTTTTGTATCAATTCTAGCCAAAGAATAAAAGTGCCTAAGATTATAAAAAAATGATCACCATTGTTATAAAAACTAAACCAGTTTTAGATTTATATTACTATTAAAGTAAATAGGCTTGGATTGAAAAAACTAATTTTTCAATTTGTGCTGGTGGTTTGATAGCATAACAAAGAAGTAAAAATGGTTGCTGGAAGAGATGTATATTAGAATCCAAAATGGCCAATAGCATTGTTCAAAACAATTCAAAGAGCTCTTCACTGATTAAAGCTCTAAGCAAAAAAATTAGTCTGGGAAAATTTTCACTGGATAATCATTTATTAAAGCATCATCAACTGGCTTTTATTGAATACTAAAGCTTATATTATATAAAAAAAATAATAAATAAAACTTGAATTGGAAAAAGTACATAATTTTAAATAAGAAACAGAGTTGTAAAATTAGTACAAAAACTATAGGTATAACTGATTTGAAAAATAATCATGCTCTTTAATATAAAATTACAAATATTGGAAGCAAAACTAAAGTAGAATAAAACATAAAAAAAATAACATAATAAATAGTAAAAATTATATACATAGCTATATAATATGACACTCCTTGATAAAGATAATTTGAATATCTTCTCTTGTAGCATTTATCATTACAAAAAGCTGGTTTAGAGCCATTAGCATGCTTTTTATTTTTCATACTTGTAAATGCAAGCTACACAAGTCATGTGATATATGACTTGATTTTATTTCTGTTATTATCCTGCTGTTGAGGGCTTTGGATAAATTAAATTGGTAAGGCTATTAATATCTGGTGTATCTGAATTAAGTTTAGGCCCATATGATTACTTCAGTTGGAGAACTGAATTTAAAGACATGTAGATGTCTGAAAATTTCAGATCTTCTCAAGAGTTAACTATTTGATAAATGCTTAGCTTGAGTTGGCCTTTTGCATCTAGTGTCCTGGCTCCTCATTGAAGAGAGCCATAGCTCAAAACTGGTCTGAAGATGGAAAAAATCCTAGATAAAGATGATTTGAATGCTTTCTCTTGTAACATTTACCATAAAAACGCTCGTTTAGAGCTATTAGCACACTCTTTATTTTACATGTTAGTAAATGCAAGCTATATAAATTATGTGACATGTGACTTGATTTTACTACTCTCTCTATATATTAATAATAATTACATATAAAAAGCCTTTTTCAGCACGTGATTTTATACTCTTTTTAAATGTTAAACTGCTAATTTAACATTAACAAATTATTGAAGATAGAACACTATCTAGTATTCTGCAATAAAAGAAAAAGAAAAACATAATAAAATAAAACATCATTAAAATAGAATGAAATCTTTATATAGAGATCCAATAAAACTTCAAAAATTGACTATATAACATAACAATATACAGAATAAATAATATATACATTGCCCAATTTTATATATGTTATTTTATATAAAGAATAAACCTTTCATATAGATATCCAATATAACTTCAAAGAATTAACTATATGACATAATATACAGAATAAATAATACATATAACTAAACTTTATATATCCTATAGGATATATAAAGTTGTATAATGTATTATTTATTCTGTATATTATGTCATATAGTTAATTTTTTGAAATTATATTGGATCTCTGTATGAAGATTTTATTCTACTTTACTGATGTTTTATTTTGTTATTGCTGTTATTTTATTTCCATTACAAAACACTAGATGGTGTTCTATCTGAAATAATTTGTTAATGTTAAAATAAGTGCTTAATATTTGAAAAGGGCATAAAACTATGCACCAAAAAGGCATTTTAGGTGCAATTATTATTAATATACATATTTAAATAGCTGTTGCATATAATTTTTATTGTATATTATAATTTATGTAAAGTAATAGCATGAGGGATTTCATTAATTTCCATTTTTGATGAAAAATTAGATTGTGGAGATTGCTAATTTGATGGGATTAATTACATAATGGCAGATACTAAATGCATATAATTTATATTCTAAAATCTTAATTCTGATAAAGAAGTAGGGATTTTTATACAGATGTATCGAATGCTTTCAAACAAAAGGAAAAAACTCATAAAAATGGCAGCAAAGATTTTAATTCTAGAGATGAAAAGTGATTCAAAAATAAAGCTTGTTTGAGTAAATTTGATTATATAAACAAAAATGAACTGTATATAAAAGAATCCAAAATAAGATTTAACAGAGTTGAATTACTTAACAGAAAATATGTATACACCTGGGTCTCTTTTTACATGGACTTATTTAACACGATTTTGAAGTTACGCATTCATGTTTCACCAGAAGTCGTACTCCGATAATGCGCTATTACTTTAAATAATAAATTTTGCGATTACGTTATATTGAAAGTAATAGCACATTATTGGAATTCGACTTTCATCTTAATAATTTCAATATTTTCAGTGCCTTATAATAGTAAGATTTTATGCAATAATGAAATTAAAATCATGATTTTCACATTTTATGTATACACACATTAAATTTTACAAGATTATAATGTAAATTTGTTCAAACATTGTGCGTGTTAATTTTGCATTTTAAATCACATTCTGTTTTTACTTTTTAAAAAAGAATGTAATCAATTATTAATCATTTAGTGTCCACAAGTTTATTTTTAAAAGGTGAGTAATAGCAGTGGGCACAATTAAATTTGACAATTAAAAATTAAAATCTGATTTTTAATTGTAATTAAAAATTTAAAAATTACTTATGGCAAGTTGAAATTAATGTGATATAAAACAAAATTTGATTTTTAAACGGAATTGAAAATTAAAAAATTAAAGACAAAAATAAGAATTTAATTTTTAGTTGTTAGTTTTAATTAAATTTTTCCCAGCAGTGGTGAATAAATGTCTTTTTATTATCATAAGTCTATGTTCATAAACAATTAATAAAATCATTGTCTCAAAGATTAATTACTAATTACGTTGTCAACAGAAAACCATTAACACAACATGAGAGTGCAAACGAACGTGTTTTTCGGCAAATAGCAACAATAATTAAAACATGTATAAAAAAAAGTAAATTACTGTACTGTAAATTATGCATAAAAATATATTATTTTGAATAAAATTAAATATTATAGTTAAAAAAAGTTTGTCTTGTATCAATTTTTTTCAAATTTGAAATTTTTTATTAGTCATATTTTATTTCCTTATTCTTTTTTTGCATGAATTTTCAAGGAATTTTACGTTGGTGCTTTGCTTTTATGCGAATTTTGAAAAATCACAGACTGCATCCCCCCTTTTTCAATGTAAGTTACATCTATTTTTGCACAATTTCGTTTGTGCATGTTTTCTGAGGAACCTATTTATCGCGTAAAACGAGACCCAGGTGTATTAAGATTGTAATGTGCTTAACAGATTTAATACAGAAAATGATAATGTATTACAGATGTAACATAACACTAAGTTAGAGGTATAAAAACTGTTTGAAAAGACAGTATTAATAGTTGATGTCCCTACAGTCTAATGAAAACTTACCAGTCAAATGTTAAAATATTTGGAAATTGATTTATACTTGATTATTAAGTAATATTTACTAAGGCTGTAACCTCAAGAATATGCATGTAAAAATGTGATATTAGGGACCTCTACAGGTCTTAACCACAAGCTTATGCTTTGGAAGAATGGAGGGGAACCCCTATTAAGAAAATAACTGACCTTTTATTAACAACTGAATGCTAATACAAAAAACCCAGCAATTCACCATTTAAAAAAATTGAATATATAAGAACTGAATAAAGATGTAAAAAAAGTGAATATATAAGAAAATATTGTGAAAACACAAGATAAATATAAAAGTGTACTCAACAATAGAAAAATATTTGAAGAAAGTTGTTTAGCAAAAATAATGTAAGATAATGTGGGTTATTAAAAGAGAAATATACAACTGTTAATGAAAACAACCACACAAAATATATATTTTTAAAATATATATTAAAATATTAAACCCATGAATATGTTATATATCACATGATCACTATTTCTTATGCTGGCACATTACTGTTATTAAAACAGACGAAACTCTCCATATAGTAGTGCCACTCAGTGCCAACCAGAATAATCAATGGATGCCAGAAGGCTTGTGCATAAAATCCCTATATAGTGCCTACTCACCCAATATCCCCAGACTAGTTTCTGGTTAAAAGAGGCAAAGACACCAAAATGTATGGGTACTGAACTGGGTTCAGACTCATATGACTATATAAACTATTGAGCTTAGATTGAAATTATTATTTTGTTTTCAATTTTATTCTCATAGTTTTGTAGTTAATTAGAGATAAAAGATGGTTGCTGGAGGCTTGCATTAAATCCTAAGATCTAGGTGCAGTGCTCTCAGATCCAAGGCTCCTCACTGACAAAGGCCACCAACCAGAAACTAGTCTGGGGATATGGGATGAGTAGGCACTAGATAGGGATTTTATGCACAAGCCTTCTGCCTCTATTGATTCCTCTGGTTGGCACTGAGTGGCACTACTGAATGGAGAGTTTTGCCTGTTTTAATATGTTATACATGTTATATTGAAAGTATGCTAGGCAGTAATAAAGCTGAATTTTTTTTTAACTAGCTAGATATTTTCATTAACAATCGTGTATTACATTATCTCAGAAAAGAAGGAAATTATCTATAGTTGTTTTTTTTTTTTTTTAATCTGTCAAAGTGTCCGCCGGGAAGCGAACGTCAGGACAACTGCTTGTAAGGCAGCTGTGCTAACCATTCGGCCACCAACGCCTGACAAATTATCTATAGGTGAATTATAAAAGAGAAATAACACCATAAATGAAGAATTAGAAAAATAATTAGTAGTTTATAAAACAAATGTGTAAGTAATAAGAATAAATAATTTTCTCTATGTCACAAGGAGAAATAAACTAAGGAGCACTTCATTAATAATTTTTCAGCATTACTAACGTACTGGAACAATAATTTCTATTATTAGATCTCAAATTTCATCTGTCACTTATTTAATAAGCAGTATAAGTAGAGGTATTTCCCCCACCATATGTATAACTAAATTTATTCTTTTTATACTGTGATTTTTAAAGTATCATTTTGATTTCAATCCAATATATCAGAAGCACCAATCACTTTTCCGTAACAAATTTCCAAAATAAAGAACAGAGACAAAGCAATCACCCACCTGACAACTTTTCAGCTACATGAAGTTTAGTCAAGCTACCAACACCATTGGTAGACCCTAAAATTTGATCATTATACTATACATTTGAATACATGTATAATTTTTTTATATATACTTTGAATTTAGCTATCCGTTCTAGCTCATACAACTGATACACATGACCACACACATGTAAAAAATATAAATGATCTCCATATATGTATTTCATGCTGAATCAGTACTCATCAGTTTGGTCCAGATTATCTCCCCCACACACTTATATATAATCAGGGTTTGGTGTATATTAAGATAGAAAATCTTTAAACTTTAACAGACAGGCTTCAATTAACTCCATCCTCTAACTCTTCAGTCATCATACAATTAAAAATATGATTATAGAATGTCCAATCCCTTATCGATTCCAGCATTATTGTCATGCCATGTTGATGATCTGCACCAACTGACAAATGCTGGTTCAGCACAAAATATGTATACTGGAAATCATATTTTTTTCACATGTGTGGTCATGTGTATCACCTGTATGAGATAGATGAATGGCTGAATGGACTTCAAAGTCTATGTTCAAATCCCCTATAATTATATCAAAATTCCAAGTATGTATATATACTTCTATTCAAATATTTCAGATTCAACCTATATCCTGCCCATCCCTCTTTTGCATATTTAAATAGAAAACGTCCTACATATGAGAGATCGCAATGACATAAAGTCAACTGGGTTTGGCAATAATATTGGCATCAATAAGGGATTGAGTGTTCCATCATCAGATATGGATATCTGAAAAGTTGGAAGGGTGAAATAGATTGTAGCCTATCCATTAAAATTTTGAAAATTTGCTATCTTAATATAAACCAAACACAGATTATATATGTGTGAGAGATGATGATCTGGACCAACTGATGAGTGCTGATTTAGCACAAAAAATGTATACTGGAGATCATGCAGCTTTTTGACATGTGTGTTGTCATGTGATCAGCTGTATGAGATAGAGTAGATAGTTGAAGGGAGCTTGAAAGTCTGTGTTCAAATCCACTATGTATTATGTAATATAATTTAATCTTTTATTTGCAATAAAATATGCTCTAAAACTAATAAGAATAAACAAAAGATAGGAAAATAACAGTAGTGATATAACAAAAAAATTAAAAATTAATATAATTATCAACGTTATTATTGTTATAGTAGAACTTTAGATTCAAACCAATCAAAAGAAAGAATTTTCTTGAAAGGATCAATAACAATGAATCAATATTAGGATGAACATATATATTGTTTATAATAACTTCTCTCATATACAAGTAGAGGAAATTGAGAACACTCTGATGAAGACTGCTGGACAGTCAAAACTGTTAGTAAAATAAAGAAGTTTTATTAAAAAAATTTTTGCATTAAAGTGTATATGAGAGGAGTTATTATAAGCAATATATATGAATATACGAAGACATGCAAAGAAAGTAAAGGAGAACAATAAGAGTATATACTTCTAATAGGGTGAACATTCAGGAAATTATCATGTTTCAAGAAATATTATCAAAATATGTCATCAACATTTGCAAAACCTTATGGTTATTCCAATTCTAAAAGAAAACAACAGAAGGTATAAGAATAGTAATAAAAATAATATTAATAGATTAGAGAGGAGTTTTGCAATGATTATACAGACCAATGTATGACATACAAATATGTCCATATCCAGAAAATGCTTGTCCATTACTCTATTATTTGATATATTACACCATATGCAGTTTGGCATTTTCTTTTGTACCTTCTTCTGCATCAAATCTTTTTTTTTCTGACAGGTGGCAGCAGTGAACCTGACTGTGACCTCCAATGCATTCTATTATTCAACATATCTTTCCAAAAAAATAATTAATATTGTACTTTATTTTAGAAAATTCTTAGAAATAATTTATATAATAGAGTCTGCCTACTCCATCAAGTTCACTATAAATTTTTTTTTAGAAAATCTTATTTCATTCTTTCATTTCATATATCCAATCCAGTGAGATAATGAACTACATTTTTATCTTTATGGGAAAATCCTAAAATGGAATTTTTCTAATGTCTTTATAATCTTACATTGATAACAGGATCCAAATCTTACCTTCATGCAAAAATTAAATAACAATAATAGCTATATACAGATAATTTAGTTGCAGTATCTATCATGAAATATTTGATTTTTAAACTTGCTAAAAGCAACAATGCATAAGTCTCTGGTCTAAATTCTAATATATATGTCCATCTTTCTAATTATAAAACTTCAAGTTATAATCATTCAAAATGAGATTGTGCTGAAGATTTTTCTTCCACAACTAATGAATAAAAACTTGATGTTTTGAACTATAATTGCCGAATCAAAGCCTTTAAAAGTTGTATTGAATGCATTAAGTGCATTTTGTAGGTCACATCCTGTAAATCCAGAATCTATTATAAGGATGAATTTCATGTTTAGCTTTTAATACCTTTAAATTTAAAAACCCATCACTATATCTGTAGTGTAGCTTAATCCCTAGTTCATCTATGGTCTAGATCCAGTGCTCTCAGATCCAAAACTCCTCACTGATTAAAGCCACAAGCTAGAATCTAATCTGGAGATATTGAATGAGTAGACATTAGTTAGGAATTTTATGCATAAACCTCTGAGCACCCATTGATTACTATGGCTTGCACTGAGTGGCACTACTATATGGAGAGTTCATTAAGTTAACAATTCCAATGAATAACAATAATCACATGAAAATTATTATACTATGAAGATTAACATTGATAAGGGCTACTTTTGACTATAAAAATTTTCACAGTCGTTATGGAAAATCGTGGATTAAAATAGAAATTAAGAGAAAAATATAAATGAAAATTATTTAAGTTTTATAAATTTTTTAGATGTGGTTGATTCTAAAACCTTCTGAAATTAAAGCTATCAGATGAGAATATTGAAGTAGTTTAAAGATAAATATTAAAAATAGAAAAGGAATGTTTAAAAGCTTTTCAAAAAAGACTAAATAAAGATTTATAGTAATAAATTAGAAAATGCAAACAACTTGTACGGAGTGGTTTTTATACAGATAACTTAATATGACAAGGAAATATGATTAAGTGATTAAAAAATAAGCATTTACCAGTCATTATTTTTATAAATCAGAGACCTGTACACTTAAGAGAGAAGAAATGCAGATGTGAGATAAGACAATAAAGTGGTGACATATATTAGGATTAATCAGAAGGGATCAAAAAACATGTGTAAGAAAAAAAAATACGATTGATAGTATTAACAAAAATGAAGGAGACTAAAAGTGTGATGGAGTGAACATGTTGCTAAAATAAGATGACCCAAAATTGAGAAAAGAGCCATTTATATTTTTCAGATCGACTTTATTCAGGAGTTTCAAGAACATGTGTTTTTGTATATTTTCAAAAACGAAGTTTTAAATTGGATCCCAAAGCATTGTGAAAGACCCCAAAAAAGACTAATTGGCAGATGTAAGAATAAGATAAAAAAAGATTGCTGCGTTATATATAGAATAGAGGTTATAAATCGAGAAATTAGATAGAAATTTTGGAAGATTTTAACAAGAGCATAATGATTATGGCTGAAAATGATGATATCTGGAGCGTATATGTATAATTCCTTTTTATTAAATATTTTAGATTTAATAGTAATAATAAAAAGTCAGATGTCACATGACTTATATATAGTTTGCATTTATCAATATGTAAACTTAAGAGCATGCTAACGCTCTAACAAGCTTTTTTTTAAAATTATGATAAATGCTACTACAAGAGAAGGCATTCAAATCATCTTTATCTTAGATTGTCCCCATCCCCAGACCGGTTTCGACCTACGGGTCTCTTTAGTGAGGAGTTGGGACATTGGATTCAAAAAACCAACTCAAGCTAAGCATTTATCTAAAAGGTAATTCTCAAGAAGAAGATCTAAACCTTTAGACATCTGCATGCCTTTAAAGTCAGCTCTCCAATTGAAAAAATTATATGGGCCTGAACTCAATTCAGATACTCCATATATTAATAGGCTTAGCCATTTAATTTAGCCAAAGCCCCAACAGCAAAATAATAATAGTAATAATAAAAAGTCAGATAGTAATACTACATATTGCAGATATTCTAATAGATGTTTTGTTAAAATATTAAAATTTCTAGACTTTTGTAATTTTTTTAAATTAATTAATAAATTTAAATTCATTTTTTATTTATATTAAATAATGTGATAACGGTAATGATAAATAATTTAATATAAAATAACGATCAACCTCTAATAAATTGATTTATGATTATTTAATAAAATTTTATTAGAAGAAACAAGTCTTAAACTGGATTCCTAAAGATTGTAAAAGACCTAGAAAGAGATCACACGTGAGATGGATGGATAAACTAGAATGTTCGCTCGCGTGTTGGAGATACCATCATCTTGCAGTGGATCGATAATGATTGAAAATAATGATAAATAATATTTTGTTTCATTTAATTTCAAGCAAAGAAAATATTATAAGTTGATTATTATTTTATCTTAATCATATCTGTTATTATTAATATCACTAAATAACTATTCAATACTTTTGAAAAGGTCATATATTACATACATATACGTCTGAAAAAGTTATTTATTTTTCTAAACTAATGATAGTTACCTCTTCTGGTAGGGCTTTCATTATTTTATGAATAGGACTATACAGTTCCCAGGCAAACATTATTATTGCATCCAGAAATAAAAGAACACAGGTAATTCCCACGAGCTGCGTGTCTTTAATAACCTGAAAAAAAAATGCAAGCTATTAATTTTCTTAACATTAAAAATATTATCATCATAGATTTAATACACTATGCAGGCTTAAACCTGCATATATATGTAATGTATGCGGGATTCAAACTCAAAGCTGAGCACTGATTGTATATATGTGTGGAGATAGTAATCTGGATCAACTGATGATTGCTGGTTTAGCATGAAATATGCACATTGGTGATTATTTATCTTTTCAACATGTGTGTGATCAGGTGGGGCAGCAATATGAGATGGCATGGAGAGTTGATGAAAGTCTGAGTTCAAATCCCGCAAACCTTATATATGTTTTTTTACAGTTTAGAGTAATGGTAGAGTGGCCAACTCTGGAATGAATAGGGGGTCCTAGAGCTACTGTCTTAGGCAAAATTGTTTTAATAAAAATCTTATCTTTTTCTTTTTATCATGCCATATTATCTCTTTACATTTATTACTAAATAGGTTTTCTTACTTTAAATAATGATATCTTTTTTTAAATCCTGGATTATCTTTCTACATGTTTTACTTAACAGCTTTTCTTTTGAATGTGGGCTCAAATTTATTCTCTAGCTTAAATCTCATATTTGATCCATAACCCACACTACCGTTCAAATCAAAGGATAACAGAATAAGGAAAGATATTGTTGCACATCTAAATATGTAATTGTTATCAAATTTTATGATAATGATCTTATTTAATGTAGATTGCATTATTGACAAAGCCTAAAAGATATATCTAATGGAACAAACCAAGTGTTTGATTTTTTTTATTCTGTGGATTAAAAGACTATATATAATAGTTATTACCATTATATTTATTAGTTTTATTGTTATTACAACAGTTTTTTAATTAACGGTCATTTTATTTGTATATATAATAGACTTAGTTATTAAATAAGCAATAAAAAATGTTTTTTGCACTCTCTACAGCTTCTCTTTCAAGCGCTTCATACGCTTTTAATTTTATATATTATAATAAAGTAGTGTAAATATTTTATTATTAAACAAACACTGTTTTGTTAATTGAAAATGTAGACAAATTGTCAAGCGTTGGTGGTCGAGAGGTCAGCACAGCTGCCTTACAAACAGTTGTCCCGGGTTAGTGAGTTCGCTTCCCGGCCGATGCTATGACACATAAAAATGTAGACAAGTTATTTTTTAGAGGTTTTAATCGATTTTTAAAACAAAAGAACTATTTTAACAAGTAGGTACTAATACAATAAAGGAGCTTTATCAGCCATGTTATTCAAAGTTGACCTAATTTAGTGATCTTAATGAAATATAAAAGTTATATCAATAAATAATATGGGTATGAAAATTTAAAATATTGGACTATATATAATAAATTATTGTTATTAATACTGGATAACACCCACATAGAAAAGTAAATAATAATGTAAATATTTTATTATTGAAGGGCTATAAGTTTGCTAACTATTTTTAATGAATTATTGACATGCCATTTAAAGTTGATCCAAATATTGGTAAAAAAAAGTCTAAGGGTTACATCAGCATTTACAATTATTGTGCTTAAGAAAGAGACAAACCTGATTCTCTTTTTTCTCTACTACATAGGACAAAACTCACATGCAAAGCTTTGCAGAGAATCATACTGTGGCTGCAGGTAATTTTTTTAAAGTAAATAAACTAGAAGTAGAATTACTTATACGATATCAGAGCTGGACTGGAAAGGGGGAGTTAACAATGCAATGATTTCATGGCTATGAATCAAGAGGTTCTTTTAAATATGATAAAAATACTTAGGTATTTAAAAAAATTATATTATTTGCAGATATTTTCTATCTCTATTAACAATTTTGCAAGATTGTCCAAAAAATAATATGAAAACTTTTAAGAAAAAATTAAAAATTTCAAATTTACTAAATAAATATTTTTGTTTTAAGGTATTATTTAATTATTTTAAAAATTATTTGTTTAAACATTAATCTGTTTTATTTTAACATTTGTTTTAATTTAAGTGTTTATTTTATAGAAATAAACGAATAAAACATGTAAAGTGTTTACCAAATATATTAAATAAAACTATATTTTCAAGGGTTTTTTTTTTTGAAAAGTGCTGGGGGGGGGGGTGCCTTTTAATTTACAAATTTTATTACACAAGGGAGTGAGAGCAGTGCTTTTTACCCATGTGACAGCATTTCCATTTAGTTTAAACTTAAATAATTAATGGATACCACAGAGTAGAAGTACCTACAGTTGTTAAAAATGGATGACACCATAATTTGTAGATACTGAAATGATTTCAAATGTATAAAACTATATAAGCAAATTGGCTTAGATGAAAACATTAACATGTTTTTCAGATTGGTTTGGTAATTTAAACAAGTAAAAGATAGATGCTGGAGGTAAAGTACATTGATTCCAAAGATACAGCTGCATTACTCTAATATTCAAAGACCACTGATGAAGGATAAAAGCTAGAAACGAATCTAAGGATACTAGATAAGACGGCATCGGGTAGATTTATTAAGCACTATTATCTAGCATTTGTTAGTTATTAAAGTTTACCGTAAGGAGCACAGCTTTGTTCAAGCAAAAAACAACAACTTATGTTTGGAAAAATCTCATAGGGATACTGGAAAGCTCATCTGTCTATCATGCCCTTCTTGTGTGATTTGAAATTGGTTTCAATTTAAACATTTTAAAAAATAATGAACTTTCAAGCTAATTTAGAATAACTTTTTTCAAAAGCCCAGCTAAAGAAACAATGCGTAGGTAAAATGATTATCTAAAAAGAAAAATATCAGTAAATTTTTTTCCATAGTCAATTTATTAGCGTGGTAAAATGGTTGATTCCAATATTTCTTTGTGTAGAGAGATCTAGATACGCCTTTATCAACCTGCGGGGTATTTAATGTTGGTTTATTTTTCTGTCTTACTTTTTTATAAATTTAATTTTAATGCAAAATAACCTCATCATTTTCATAGCAATTAATTACTTTTTGGAGCAAAAAATATGATTAAGTATTTTAATTTGTTAAAAAACTTCCATTCAAAAGATTATTTAAATGATTTCCGCTGAGATTCAGTAAAATGATTTATGAGAATTTTCTTTTCTAAAATATTTTTTAATTCGGTTTAAATATTTTAAAGATTTAATAAATCACATTCTTAAAAGTAAAAATAAATAGATAAAAACAAATAAAATAGTCTTGCGTTGTTAGCCGAGAGGTATCGCAGCCGCCATGCAAGCAAGTAGTTGGTTGCAGACGGTTGTGGGTTCGCGTCCCGGCCGATGCTATGACATATGAAAAAAAACAAAACAAAAAACAAATAAAATATAAAAATAATTGTTGCAATTAATAATAAATGGCTATGGAAATATATTTATACGTATATACCACAATTTTCATTTATTATTCTGGGAGATGATTTATATAATTTTCTTTTTATCTACTTATATATATAATATGGCCTATTTTCCATTTTATATACAATATCCTGTCTTGAACAATGAAACAAACTGTGTTGGTAAACATTTCAATATCTCCACTTTATTCGTAATTATATGTTAGACTATTTCCATGATCTAACATTAAATATTGAATGTCTTTAGAAAACTTTAGCAAAATAGTTTAAAAACAAGGCAAAACTTTCGATACAGTAGTGACACCCTGTGCCAACCAAAGTAATCAATGGATGCCAGAAGGCTTGTACATAAAATCCCTATCTAGGGCCTACTCATCCAATATCGCCAGACTAGTTTCTGGCTTGTGGCCTTCGTCAATGAGGAGCTTTGGATCTGAGAGCACTGCACCTAGATCTTAGGATCTAATGCAACCCTAGAAAAATCAAAATAGTTCAGTTGGTTAGTTAAAAAAATTGGCAGTTGATTACCACCACATTACTTGAAAATTCAATATTTAAGAATCTAAGGGACCAGGTTCGATTCCTGTATTAATACTATCATGCAGGTTTCAGTATCACCTGGAGAAGAGAGAAGGATAATATTATTAAATGTGTGAGCTACTAACAGTTGACTGAAATTGGAAAATTTAAATAAGAATTAAACATTTTTTAAAAGACATTCAGTATTAAATGTTAGATAAGTGCAACTAAAATACCATCATCACAAACCTTCAAGAAATCGCCACTTTACATTTTTAGTTGGCTGAACAATCTAGTAAAGTTTGGGTGTTGGAATATTTATCAACAGAATTTGGTATGGTCAAAATAGAAGGTTATATATGTACAGATAAGCTAGAATGTTATATATGTGCAGTTAAGATAGAAGATTATATATGTACTGGTAAAATAGAAGGTGATATATGTACAGGTAAGATAGAAAGTTATATATGTACAGGTAATCATTACATTTTTAAAGATTTAATTGTATTTTTCTAAGCTTGTTCCACATCTTGAAGTGTGGTTCAGTGTAAAACTTTTTGCACAGATATTTTCCAGTATCAATGTATTTCACTAAAAACCTGGTTAATCAGATAGCAACTTAAGCTGCAACCAATATTCTTCAACATTATCATATATTGACAAGATTTGCACTTCATCACATAAATCACTCCTGTGTGTATATATAATTTATCTCACATATACCGCATGATTGGCAACACAGCATAACCTTACCTTGCACTGTAAATGATAATACAAATATCACCCATCTTTTGTACTTTCTCCATATAAATTGCATTTAAATAATGGTTGATTTAACAAGTTTTCTATCCACCATTTTAATATTACTGTAACATTTTCAAAGATTACTAAATCATATAATTATTTATTATCTAATTAGTCATTTCAATCATTTCTAAAATAAAATAATCATTACCCCCCCTCCCCATAACATATGTATATAGGTCCACACATAATGATCTATATATAAGGATTTATTATCTATTACATACATGAATGATTGAATTAATTTTAATTTAAAGTTACGACTTATAATTATTTTTTTTATAATAGAAACTATTTCAATCAAGCAACTTATTATTTTAAATTATTTAAATACTTCATAATTATGAAAATACTTTAATAAAATAATTTAATTTTAAAACAATTAAATATTTTGAATTTTTTAATATGACTATTGAATATTTCCCAGCTTTTACTTCATCTATCTTAAAAATAATACTGCAATTCACGAATAAAACCATTAAATTAACATCTGATAAACTCTCAATTCATGCCTTATTAAAAATATAATCATTTCAAATTTAATTCATGTGAAATTTCAAATTGTTACTAATGCTTTCAGTTATTAAAGCCATTATAGTTAATGGAATAAAGTTTCTTTCAGATGATATTTAAATTACAATCCACCTTGGACACTTAATCTTGATTACTGCATAAAATATATTACAAACATATCTTAGCTATTATAATCAATTAAAAACAATAGATTATTAAAATTGAAGAGAAAAAAATTGGGTTTTAGTAAGCACTCTATGATACTTTATCACACAAGGGGAAGTGTGTTTTCAACATTCAATAAAATTAAAACTTTTTTTTGTTTCACATAATATCCAGACACTTTCATAGGACTTTTAACAAAATATTTAAAATTGTTTATCATTTGCATGCATCAGCAGTGGCTCCCCTAATGTAGAAAAATGTTATTGAGTGCATATTAAAACAGTACCAACAATTCTGGGATTATACTCCAATATTATCCAGTTGGTCAAGCTTCATTTGAGATTTCTAGAAATTAAATTTGTGTTTTTCTTTCCCTGGTGAAAATTTTGTGAAACTTTTTTTTTACAGCTTTAAAATTTACGTATATTTATTTTAAATACAAAAAAATTCAAAACATAAATTGAATTGGCAGTCCATCAAAGCATCTCAAGCTCTGGGGTGATGAGTACCCATTATATATTTCATGATCTTAAACCTTGTGAGATTACTCTGAGAAAATATTACAATGGTCTAAAAACTTGATTTTTTTGGGAAGTTTATGATTACATTTGTCTAATAGTTATTAAAAATCAAAAATAAATATTATTATACATTGATTTTTTACAAAGGATATTTTCTTTTGAATACTGTTACTATAGAACATATGGTTGTGGAACTACAGCTGTCTAGAAATGAGGTCACTCAATAGATTGTTATAATATTTAACAATATTGTAAAAATTGTAAAGAAATTGTAAACTTTTCAAGTATAAATTGATATATTTAGTAGTTATTAAAAATAATTCATTCAGACTTTTAAAATAAACATCAAAGAAAGAAGATTTCATTTTTCAAATTGAATCAGCTCCATCTGAAATATGATGATGTGACAGCATTTTGTTTTGACTAAAATATAATTTTTAAAATAATTCTGTAAATCAAATGTGATTTTCAAAATTTATTTAATTTCTAAACAAAGATATCTATTGAATGAGATCAAATTTATTATATTCTGATAAATAATAATTGTTTAATATTAAAATGAAAATTGAAAGCTTAAATCTAGTGAAAACAAAGAAATCTGTCAGAATGTTAGTGGAAAAATAAGACCATTAATAAATTGTAAATTAAATATTTAAATGATTTTTTTTTTTTTTTTAAAAATGTAAGTCCAGTGATGATCATTTATAGATTTTTTTCCTTAGTTGGAGATGTAAAGATTTTGTTAATATAATGGAAATCACTAAATTTTCTAGATTGTATATAGTTTCAGGCTAAATAAAATCAATTTATTGATTCCTTCTTTCCTAAACAATTCTACTTATTCTGTCCAATGCTCTTTATTTTTATTAAACAATCTTATACATTATGAAATGACAATTTCAATATATATATATATATATATATATATATATATATATATATATATATATATATATATATATATATATATATATATATATATGTTTCTTCTAATTTTGCAACTTCTTCACTTTCAAATGAAGGAAGATTGCAAGAATAGAAGAATGTCTTATATTAAATGGGACATATTGGACTTTGTGAGGTTAGAAGAAAAGGAGAAGAAACAATTGATTTAAAAAGTGGACATATATTCTATTATATATTGGAAATACAAGTGGAGTAGGATTCATTATAAATAAAAAGTGGAAGAACAATATTGTGGAGATTGATGGTGTATGGACAGAGTGGCAAGATTAGTTATACAACTTAATAGCAGATACCAAATGCAGATAATTCAGGTTTATGCTCCAACAAGTTCTCATAGTGATGAAGTAATGAAGATTTTTATATGGATGTACAAAAGGCTTTGATCAGAATAAACAACATTTTAAAATTGTTATGGGAGACTTTAATGCTAGAATTGGTAGACAAATGAAAGATGAAATTGCTGTAGGTAATTTTGGTTATGGTAATAGAAATTAGAGAGGACATAGACTTGTGGAATTTGCAGAAAAAGAAAAGCTTTATATTATGAATTCATTTTTTTGAGAAAAATGTTAAAAGGAAATGGACATGGAAGCATCCAAATGAAGGTACAGCAGAATTGGATTATATTTTGACTAACAGAAAATACATATTTCAAGATTGTAATGTTCTTAATAAATTTAATACAGGAAGTGATCATCAATTAGTAAGGTGTAAGTTACGTGTTAATGTAAAACTAGAGAGACAAAAATTATTAAGAAAAACAATATTTACAGTTGATGTTCCTAATCTTCAGAAACATTCTAATGAATTTAAATTAGAACTTACAAATAGGTTTCAAGTGTTAGGAGATTTTGAACATGATACAGATTTGAATGAAATTAATATGAAAATAACTGATACACTTTTAAAAACTGCAACAAACATAGCTGGTAGAAAAAAGCAGCAATTGACTAATAAAATTTCTACTGAGACTAGAGAATTTATGAAGAAAAGAAGGAATATGAAGATATACAAAAATGATGTATTAAAAAGGATTGAATATCTCGAATTTTGTAAAATGGTACGGAAAAGAGTTGAAAATGATATAAGAAAGTATAACTGTGAAATAGCAAGAAAGCTGTAGAAGAAAATAAAAGTCTCAAAAATGTTAAACAACATTTTGGTATTGGTAGGAAATTTATATCTGCAATAAGAAAAAAGATGGAATTTTACTAAAAGAGATGACACATGAAATTGGTAGGAGATTTTTATCAAGAATTATATAGTAATAAAGAACAAGTACCTCTATATTTATTAATCTTCCGAATTGCCCAGAATTTTGAATGAAGAAGTGAGACATGCAATTAAGTGTATGAAGAAAGGAAAGGCTCCAGGAAATGATGGAATTATAATTGATATATTAAAAGAAGCAGGTGAAGAAATAGAAACAATTTTAGCAAAGTTATATACCAAATGTCTAAATGATAAAGATGTACCAGAAGATTGGAAGAATGCAGTAATAATATTAATATTTAAAAAAGGTGATAAAGAAGATATTAGAAATTACAGACCTATCAGCCTTTTATCAGTTTTATATAAAATTTTCAGACGTGTGCTCTTCCGATCTCAGAGAACTTTGGATTTCCACCAACCAAGAGAACAAGCTGGATTTAAAAGTGGTTTTAGTACAATAGATCATATCCAGGTATTTAGAGAAGTCATAGAAAGGACAAACGAATATGAGTTGTCATTATGTTTTGGATTTGTAGATTATGAAAAGGCATTCGATTCTATACACATTTCTTCAGTGATTAAAGCATTGGATCATCAAGGTATAGATCCAGGATATTGTCATATTTTAAAGAATATTTATAAAAATGCAACAGCAACAATTAGATTACATAATGATACTGGAAAAATCAACATTGAGAAAGGTGTAAGACAAGGTGACTCCATATCTCCAAAACTCTTTACAGCAGTGCTGCAAGAAGTATTTTGTGGATTAAAATGGGAAACTAAAGGAGTGAAAGTAAATGGAGAGTATTTAAGTCATTTAGATTTCACAGATGATGTAGTTGTTTTTGCAAATAATGCTTCAGAGCTGCAGGAAATGTTGCAGGAGTTAGCAGATGAAAGTAGAAAAGTAGGACTAAAGATAAATGTTAAAAAGACTAAAGTAATGTTTAATCGATTTGCTCAAAATATGAAAATAAAGATTGATTATGAAGAATTAGAAGAAGTTAACAGTTACAAATACCTTGGTCAGATTATTAATACATATGGAAACATAATGGAGGAAATTAATCATAGAATTAAACATGGTTGGAGTGCTTTTGGTAGAAATAACTTAATACTAAAAGGAAATATGCCTATGTGTTTGAAAAGGATGGTTTTTAACAAATGTGTTTTACCAGTTCTTACTTATGAATCTGAGACTTGGACACTTAATAGAAGAGCAATACAGAGACTTCAGACCACTCAAAGGAGTATGGAGAGATATATGTTGGGAGTAACAAGAAGAGATCGAAAACGCAATGTATAGGTAAGACAACAAACAGGTGTTATTGAAAAAATTAAAAGATTGAAATGGAGTTGGGCTGGACATGTTTCTAGAAGAGATGATAATAGATGGACAATTGAAATTTTAAACTGGATTCCAAGAGATTGTAAAAGACCCAGAAAGAGACCACATGTGAGATAGATGGATGAAATAAGAAAATGTGCAGGGGTGTTGTGGAGAAGAGAAGCTAAAGATCGGAGAAGATGGATTAAACTTGGTGAGACCTTCATCCTGCAGTGAATTGATAATGGTTGATAATGATGATGATGATGATGGGTGGATGAAATAAGAAAGTGTGTAGGGGTGATGTGGAGAAGAGAAGCTAAAGATAGGAAAAGATGGATTGAACTTGGAGAGACCTTCATCCTGCAGTGGATTGATAATGGTTGATGATGATGATATATATATAATGATTTTCATTATTATATGATGATGATATAATCTTTTTTGGGTCATACCATTTATTAGTTTTTTTGCATATATTGCCAATATTTTGATGAAATCACATTCATCTTTGTTTAAGATTAGGTTATAATGAAGAACTGTCATGTCTCAAATAAATGAAGAAATCAAAAGCAAAACTCCATACAGTAGTTCCATCCTGTGCTAACCAGAGTAATCAATAGATGCCAGAAGGCTTGTGCCTTCTGGCATCTATTGGTTACTCTGGTTAGCACAGGGTGGCACTACTGTATGGAGTTTTGCTCTGTTTACAACAATTATGTGCTAGTATGAGATGGTGATCATGTGATGTTTAGTGGTTAAATGAAAGAATGTTCACATATATATTAGATGGTTGACCAATCAGAATTAGGAGTGAATTAACAAAAATTTGCTGGTGTTACAAAATTTTTGTTAATTTACCTATTTTATTCCACCTCCTATTCTGATTGAACAACTATCTAATATACATATTAATGCATGTTCTTCAATTTATATGCAATCAAAATCTCATTAAAGATGGATGCAATTTGATTTAAACATGGGAAATCCATGCAAAAAAACTAATATATAGTATAACCCCAAAACGATTTTATTTTTATCACACACGCCCATGTGCATATATATGATATTGTATCTAGTTCATTCATGTATAATTAACAAGATTATTATTTAAAGAAATGACAATGAGGTCTACAAAAAATAAGACATATAACATGATTAAAGTTTCAATTAATAAAAAAAAAACACAAAAGCAAAATTTTGAAATATGAAAACAAGATAGATGAAAAAATGATATAAAATCAACAGCTTTTGGGATTAATGGGTTTTAACAAAATTTTTTAAATGGTATATATTTTACCTGTGTAATATGTTTATTGGTACAGTTTGATTTTTTTAAGGATTTTACTGTCTTCTCTGATTTTTTTGATGGAGAATATCATATCTGGATAGGATCCCAATGTTTATAAATTCTATGTTATGACCATTATCCATAGCTTAGAATGAGAGTGCTGATGATGATGAGTAATGGTTTACTGGATTAAGACATTTATCTCTCATTCTACTGATGTGATAATTATTCATAGCCACAATAAGAATTAAGACCTTAATTTTAGCAAGAATATCACCTATTTTTTTGATTTGTGATATATGCCATTTTTGTGTTGTAGCATTTCAAAACACACCCAATATTATCTGTAGTCCTTTTATATAAGAAATGCAAATTCAAAAGGCTGTTGCTTTTGTTATTATAACTATTTTGGGCTTGAATTAAAATTTAATTTATGATTCTATTATGATAATCATTAGCTAAGAAGATATTGCATATATAATTCATGTTTTTCTAGATAAGTTATTTGCTTTAGAAAAGAGATTTTTGTTAGAAAAAAAATCTGAGCTGACTGATTAAGTCTATCTATATGTGGATTTTATTTGATAATAGAGAATAAAATATTATCTTGGCGATGCATTTATCAGAGAAGGAAAATTTCCTATCAATCCCTGTTTGCACATGAATTTAACATGAGGATAAATACTGGTTAAGAGCCAAAAGAAATCT
The DNA here is from genome assembly GCA_028023455.1 of Epiperipatus broadwayi. Classification (NCBI taxonomy): domain Eukaryota; kingdom Metazoa; phylum Onychophora; class Udeonychophora; order Euonychophora; family Peripatidae; genus Epiperipatus; species Epiperipatus broadwayi. The sequence continues at coordinate 2,107,290 of JAQFVV010000057.1, read as the reverse complement.
TACAGATTATTTTTATTCTGTTGCAAGATAACAAAGATATCATCTATGTATCTAAGCCAAATGAAAGACTTTAAAGGCATGAAATGTAAAGCATGGATTTCTATGGGTATCATACTGTGAAGATAAAGGCAAAAATGATGTTTATTTGATTATATAAATAATTGTTAAAATGTCAACTGTATAGATTATAATAATACAACATGTCTTTAGGCATTTTTATAAAAATTAAAGACTAAGGGTAAACCTATTTTAAAGATTTTTGATTAGAAATTTTTTTAATTTTAATATGATCTTGTATTTGGTTTAATTATAAATTACTTAATTAACTTGAAATCATTAATTAAGTAAAAGATATTAGAGTTTGAGTGTTACTATATTTTCTCAAGGCATATAGATATAGATATTGAAAATGCTGTGCACATTATTATTTTTACTTGATAAACAATTAATTCTCACGATGCTTAGAGGTTGACATTCTAGTAGCATTTTGCATAAAACAGTTTTTTTTAGAAAATATTGTTTGTTCTGCCTTATTATGTTCTGATGAATCTCTTCTTCAATGTGCAGAATAACATTAGTAGTAAATTAGATCAAAATCAATATATTTCTTTTTAAAGCAAATTGTCCATTAAGTTTAAAATGCTAGTATTCAAGAATTGTTATTAGACTTTTCTTATGGTATAAGAAAAGGACATTATTAGTGCAAATGACTTTGATTCACTATTAGTTTTTTGATAATCCATTTTATAACTATCAAAATCAGTCACTTGAATTATTAAGACTTAAAAATAGTCCGAAATAGCTTGAAGATAATGTTCTATTTATTTACCTATTAGTGCTTCATGATTTTTATATTGACAACAATATTACAGGAAATATATTTGCTCAGTCATTTACCAAAATATATAAATTGTCTGTAGGTCAATAAAGAGTCTTAGATGTTTTCTTTAAGGCAAAAACTTCCATAGATCTTTCAATAGACGTAGTAAAGAAGACAATGCACACTATATCAATTGGTGAAGATTTTGGCAATTTTTTTCTTTCGTTATCCTCTAACTAATAGCTTCTAGATTATTTATTTATTTATTAACTATATTGGCTATCTCATAGTAAAAAAAACAAAAACATGTTAAGCATGCTTGGACTTTTATATCCATTTAAAAAATGTCCAAGTTTCTGCCTGGAATCAAATATCACATTTTATAATGGGTTAAAAAGTTTTAAATTTGCAATATATTTTAGTACATTTAAAATAAAACTTTATATTCACATTACAATATCGCTTGTTATTTATTATAAGTACTATTTTATTATTTAAAACCACTATTATTATAAATGTAGCTACGGTTTTTTTAAAAAAATATTAACAACTTCTTTAATATAAATATTTCACTTATTTAAATTCATAAAATTACATCTGTTATTTATAAGAAAAAATGATTTTTTCGGTTATTTTGTTTAAATATTCTACTGACAATAAATTATAAATTTAGGCGTGTGATTTCCAAGTCTTAGCAGTTTCTATTACTCGTTATCTTGTTTTTCTTCAAACTCATAACATGGATAAATCTATACAGAATATAAAGTAAAAATTAAAAAAAAAATTCTTACCATTCTTTTTGGCTTAGATGCATTCATAATTTTGTGTACTCTCCATGTTTTGCAGAAGAGACCTCCAAATGACATTGAAAATCCTAATGTTAATAACCATACTCGAGTCTACAAAAAAAATTTCCAAAATAAAATAAATATCACATGATCACTATTTCCTATGCTCTACATAGGGATTGTATGCACAAACTTCCTTATTACTAAGGCTTATACTGGGTGGCAACAAGCTTATGAAAGCATAGGAAATAGTAACATGTAATATTTTAGTAGGTTTATACTAGTCCTATCTATAAGATAATGGTGACTACTGAACTGGGTTCAGGGCTATATAACTACAAATGAAAGAGATTGGATTGAAAACATTATGTTTTCATATTAGACTCACAGTACTGTAGTTAAATAAATAGTTAAAAGACAGCTGCTGGAGGATTGCATTAATTTCTAAGATCTAGGTGCAATGCTTTCAGATCCAAGCTAGAAACTAATATGGAGATAATGGATGATAGACAATAGATAGAGATTTTATGTGCAAACATTCTACCACCCAGTGATTAATAAGGCTCACACTAGGTGGAACTACTGCATGGAGAGTTTGTTAATTGAATATAAATTCTTGAAAACAGAAAGGGCACATATAATGAAGTTATGAAAAAATAAATATGGAAAAAGTGATTATACAGCAAGTGGATTATTGGTTTTTATGCTGGGTTTGGGAAAAGATAAGGGGGATTTAGATATAAAGGCCATAGAGTTGACAAAGATTATGCTTTGGAAATGAAATGGAGCAGAATATGGGAAAACTTAGACTGGGGAATGGAAAATAAAGTGGCTAACAGGTTTCTCTGGACATAATTGTTGAGAGATTCTTGACTCTGTTTAAGAAAAAACTACAGTACATCACATCACATCACATGATAGCAAACATGAAAATATATAATAATGGGAATATTATGTTTACAGAAAATGAACTGAATGAAGCAGGCAAGAAATTGAAAAGTGGAAAGGCAAGAGGTTTAGATGGATGGGCAGCAGAGATGATAATGAATTTAGACTGTAAAGCAAAAGTAAAATTGTTAAAATATGATAAGATAGCACAGAAGAAAGATTTTCCAGGTAGTTGGGTGTAATCTAAGAGTAGACTACTATTTAAAGGAAAGATAAAGATCATAAAAGTTAAGCAATTATAGACTGATAGTGATAACACCAGTTTAATATGAAGTTTTTTTTATATATGGAGACTGGAAGAGTTGCAAAATGGATAGAAGAGAATAATATAGTGGGAAAAATGGAAGGAGATTTTCAATTAGATAGGCCTATAGGAAATAGTTTATTTGTAGTTCCATGACTTATAGATATGAGTATGTATACAGATAGACAGTTATATATGGCTTTTATATAGATATAGAGAAGATGTATGGTAGAGTAAATAGAAATAGATTATGGGTAAGTTTAGTAAATTTGGGAATGGATAGAGCTTTAGTGGATATTATTAAGAAATTATATGAATATAATTACTATATGTATAAATTAAGGAATATAGAAGCAATTAAAGTTGAAAAATGGGGTGAGACTAAGGCAAGGATGCCCTATGCCATCTATTTTGTTTTTGTTGTATCTGAACCTGCCTCACTTCTTTAACCATATAATGGAGACAATGTGCATACTGTCATTCAGATCTGACAATAAGTTATCTAACCTTATTTGCATTTGGACTGAATATTTATAGCCAGATTACCTTCCATAAAGCAAATTTTCAATTGTATCTATGCAACATTATCACGAATTGGCCTGTATCTGCCGTTGTCCTGTCTATTCGTATATCTATAGGTCTGTGATGTTGAATGCTCTATCTGATTGAGATAAGAGGGAATCCAGATTAATCTATTAATTGAAAGCAAGTACTAAGATTATTAATTAGATTGACTTCTAATTATATGTTAAGATTATTTTCATCTTCTAATATAGTTAAATATTTTTTTAAAAAAATCAATCTTTATTTAAATTTTTACAAAGCCAATCAATTGTTAGTAAGAAACAATGTATTAGTATATAATACTCTAATTTGTAAATATTATTCTTTTTTCTTCTTTAGTTACTATTGGCTTGACCAATGACATAACTGCCAACGAAATAAAACTGGCCACATTTGGGTTGATGAATAATGAATTTGATTTATTAATCAGATAAGTTTTTCGGCTTAGATGGTTACAACATCAATTAAATCCAGTATTTGTGAATATAAAGGTTAGCAGTTCTATTCCCAAGGCAGTATTGTCAATGGAACAGCTAATAAGAAGGAAAAAAAAGAGAATAATACCATATCTAACATTTTGTATATCGTAACCTATTTATTATTACCAATCCTTGAATGTATTTGAAAAGTTTAAATCAATGTGAAATTTTTCTGAAAACATTTAACGAATAAAATTAGATGCTGAAAATTAGACCCGTATGTAATTACAAATAAAATACCATTTATTTTTATTTTTTATGTGTCATAGCATCGGCCGGGACGCGAACCCGCAATCCGGGCAACTGCATGCAAGTGCAAGGCAGTCGCACTGACCTCTCGACCACCAATGCAAGACCATTATCACAAACATTCGGTTAAGCGTCTTAGTAATTGTTGTATTTACTTAAGTATATTAAAATGACTATTATTATTATAGTTTAATAAATATCTCGCAGATTTATATTCGTTTGATAGGCAAATTTATGTCTTATTTGTTTGTGTAAGCAGGAAAGATTTATAAAAAATACAAATAATCTTATTAAACTAATGAGAATGAAGTAAATAATTTATAAAACGTAAGTAATCTAAAAGAAACTTTATTTTAAAAAATGTTTTATTTATAAACTTTTATAATCATTAAAAGAAATAAAATATGAAAACTTCTTACATCCATAAAATTTCAATTTATTTTTCAACATAAGCTATTATATTGTCATTTAGATAAACTAATAAACCCATTAAATGGTCGTTATTAGGGAAACATTTTAAGTTTCGAAAAAAACTTACTATTGTTGAAAGGAGATCTTCAGATGTAGAGATACGGAAGCCGTCTTAAATGACATCATTTAGAAAATTTACCGACGAAGCCGATAATTAGTGAAACAAAAGAAGGTTTATACACTCAATTATTCTCGAGTATTTCCCATTTGAAATTACATTTTTTATTTCTTTTTATTCGGTTTAATTAAATAAACAGTGCGAAATAAGACAAAAGTTAATTTAAAGAAAATATACTACGTGAAACTGAGATAGAAATATTATTACTCAAATAAATGAGATTGTGGATAATAAATTGCAAACTTATGTCTGATAGTAAGGTTTTAAATGAAGTAACTTTAGTCAAGCAAACATAAGATGTATATAAATGAAATAGAAAATAACACTAATCTGTTGTGAGATTAATTAAACTAGAAAGCAATGATTATTTAGTTTCAACATTTAAAATTCTTTTTCTATTTGTTTGATGACAAGCCCTTGTTTGATTTCTGGAAAAAAAAAGTGTGATAAAAATAAATACAAATACACATAAGCAAACAACACACACATATATATCAAATTAATCCATCCATAAATAATTACATTTAAGATCAACCATCAATATCACCACCCAGTATTATAAAGCTTTAAACATCACATGATCATTATTTTCCATGCTTGCTCATAACTGTTGTTAAAATAGGCAAAACTCTCTCCATACAGTAGTGCCACTCAAAGCAAGACAGAGTAATCAATGGGTGCCAGAAGGCTTGTGCATAAAATCCCCATTTAGTGCCTACTCATCCAATATCTCCAGACTAGTTTCTGGCTTGTGGCCTTCGTCATCCTCACGAAGGCCACAAGCCAGAAATTAGTCTGGGAATATTGGATGAGTAGGCACTAGATGGGGATTTTATGCACAAGCCTTCTGGAACCCATTGATTACTTTGTTTCGCCTTGAGTGGCACTACTGTATGGAGAGAGTTTTGCCTATTTTAACAGTATTATAAAGCGTAAATTACTAGAAAATCATAAAATGGTTCCACTTTGCAATTTTCTAATAATTTAAATTCTATATAGATTTTTATAGTTGAGAATAAAAAGTGTCTTCAGAATATATTGAATAAATTGAAGGGAAAATGTATGGAATATGGAATGAAGATTAATGTTGAAAAGACCAAATGTTTATGGCTAGCCCAACAGGTGAATAGATTAGACATTTGTGTAATTGATTGAATGCAGATGAGAGAAGTACAGATAAAGATAAAATAAGAATAGCATTGGTAAAGGAGGCATTTACTAAGAAAAAAAAAGTGGATCTTTGAAGAGAGAATTAAGAAAAAGATAAATTAAATGTTATGTGTGGAGCATGATAGTTATGAAACATGGAGACTGAGTAATAAAATTAGGAACACATTGGAAACCTTTGAGATATGATGTGGAAAAGGATGGAAAAAATTAGTTGGCCACATAAAATAACAAATGAAGTTTTGATAAGATTAATAATAAAAAAGATTGATTGGTGAAGTTAAAAGATAGAAAAACAAACTGGATTGGATAAAGATTGCAAAAAAAGTATAGTTTAATAATAGATGTTTTGATGGTGAGTGGAAACAAAAAGAAAGGTGGAAAAGATTGTTATTTACTGGATAATTTAAGAGATGGGAATAGTTACATGGAACTGAAGAGTTAAGTAATGAAGTGAATGGACTGGGGAAATGGACAAATTGGTGATGTGACTGCTCTCTGTACCTGGCTATGGGGCAGAATATTATTAACTGATTGATGGATCACTAATTATCAATGATGATTAATTGCATGCATTAAGTTGTTATGATATATATGTAAATGACATATTACATTCCTCATGCTTAAATAAACCAATAGAATTTAAGCATTTGTTATAAAGGCAACACTACAATCAAGTAATATGGTCTTAACAACATATTACTTATATTTTATTGGTTTATGTAAGTATGAAGGTTTGGTATGCAATTTACATATAATGGCAAATTAACTGTTGGCACATATCATCATCATCATCATTTTCAAGCAATAACGATTGACTACAGAATGAAGGTCTTTCCAAGTTTAATCCAGTTTCTCCAGTAAACTTCCTCATTTCATCCATTCAACATGTGGTCTTTTACGAGATGTTTTATAATTCCTTGGAGGCAGTTTATGATTTCAATTTTCTATCTATCATTATCTATTCTAGAAATATGTCCAGTCCAGCTCCACTTTTTAAATCTTTTAATTTCAGTAATATCTGTTTCTTTTTTCCCTGTATATTTCATTTTTAATTTCTTCTTGATGCTTCTAATATAATCTCACTTTACTTAATTGAATGTTTAGAAGTCTCTGCATTTCTCTTCTGTTAAGTGTCTTAGTCTGAGATCTGTAAGTAAGAATTGGTAAAACATATAGACATATTTCCTTTTAATATCCAAAAACACTGTATACAAGTTTCATTCTATGATTAATTTCATTCATTATGATTCCATCTATGTTAATAATTTTACCAAGGTATTTGCAATTTTTTACTTCTAATTCATCACTATCAATATTTATTTTCTCCTTTTGAAAAAAATCCATTGAACATTATTTTAATGTTTTTAGTATTTACCTTTACCCTCACATTCATCTGATAACATTAGCAACATCTATTGAAACTCCGAAGCATTATTTGCTCAAAAAAATTACATCATCTTCAAAATCTAGATGACTTAAATCTCCATTTGATTTTACCCCCTTAGCTTCCCATTTTTTAAACCACAAAATACATCTTGTAAAACTGCTGAAAAAAGTTTTTTGGAAGTATAGAGTCACTTTACACACACCTTTCCCACATTAATTTTCTTAGTATATCTATGTAATTTAATCATGGCTATAGCATTCTGATAAATATTTTTTAGAATATGACAATATCCTGAGTGATGATCCAATGCTTTAATCACTGTAGAAATACATGTATAGTCAAATGCCTTTTCATAATGTACAAATCTAAAACATAATGGCAACTCATAATTATTGGTCCTTTCTATAACTTCTTTGAATACATGGGTGTGACCAATTGTGTTAAATCACTTTTAAATCCTACTTGTTCTTTTGAATGGGTGAAAATCCAACATTTACTAAAGATGAAATATAATTATCTTGATAAAATTTTTTGTATAGAACTAATAAGAGAAGATAGGTTTGCAATTTCTAATATTTTCTTTATCTTTTTTAAATATCAAAATTATTATGCATTCTTCCAATCATCTGATATATCTTTATCATTTAGGACATTTGGTATATAATTTTGCCACCAAGTTTTTTATTTCTTAACCTGTTTTTTTTAGGAAATAGACTGTAATTCAATCATTAGCAAGATCTTACCTCTTTTTCATAGATTTAATTGCATGTCTCACTTTTTTATTTAAAATATTGGGAAATTCAGAAGATGCAGCAATTTTAGGGGATTCTTTATTTTCTTATTTATTATTTTATAATTCTTTATAGAATTCTTTCACACATTCATAATGTCATCTCTGTTTTTTGCAATAATTTCATCTTTTCTTCTTATTGCAGAAATGTTTTTCAACAGTTCCAAGATGTTTTTTACGATTTTGAGACTTTTATTTTCTTGAATAGCTTTCCTTGCTAGTTTACAATTATATTTTTCTTACATCGTTAGTGACTTTTTTTCTACCACTTTCCAAAATTCTAGACATTTATTCTTCTTAGTGAATTATTTTTATTTGTTTTCATATTTCTTCTGTCTTATCTCATCTAAAAAATTATTGGTATATTGCTTTTTTATACCAGTTATTTTTGTTACAGTTCTTAATAGTATATAAGAGAGTTCCCTATTGCTTTCATTCAAATGTGAACCATTTTCAAAATCTGTTAATATTTTAAAACAATATGCAAGTTTTAATTAGAATTCATGAACTGTTAGAAATATCTATTGTGAATACTGTTTTTTGTAATAATTTTTGCCTCTCTACTTTTGCATTAACATATATCTTATATCTCACTAATCAATGATGACATCCTGTGTTGAATTTAGTGAGAACATTACAATATTGAAACACATATTTTTTGTTAGTTAAAATATTATCCAATTTTTCTATATCTTCGTTTAGCTGTTTTCAAGTCCATTTAGCATTTTTCTAAAAAAAAAAAAAGGAAGAAAGAATTCATAATATACAGTTTTCTTTTTCTGTGAACTCCAAAAGTCTATAACCCCTTTTATTTTTATCACCATAATGAAATTTACCCACTATACTTTTATCTTACAATTTTTTCCAATTTTAACATTAATATCTTCTATGGCAATTTTAATATGTTGTTTGGTGTGATCAAAAGCTTTTTGTACATCTTGATTTTTTCATCAGAATGAAAACTTGTAACATAAACTTGAATTATCTGCATTTGGTATCTTACATTAAGTTGAATAATATTATTTTATAAAGCGCAGTCGACTGTGCTTTATAAAATAATATTATTTACATATATTGTTGCAAAGTTATAACATCGAAAACTACTGCGTAGTAAATCGAAAGATTTCACGCTGTATGTTTATAATTTGAACTCAGTGAATTAAGTGTGATGATATTTAAGATTCATGCTTTCAGATATAAGTACTTTGGACTGGCTTGGATATATAGAGAGACAAGTAAAGAAAAGAATGGAACCACTCTTTTCTTGTTAAATTCTGTCCCAATGCTTAAGATTTGATTGGCTGTTAATTGTCATAAGCGCTTGAGAAGTTTGCACTCTCTCAATTTAATTAAGTTGAATAACCAATCTTGATAATATATCCCATACTCCATCAATCTCCATAATATTATTTTTGCCCATTTTATTTATAATGAATCCCATTTCATTTGTGAAATAAAGTATGTAGCCAACTTTTTAATTCAATTATCTCTTTATCTTCTAACTTCATGAAGTCCAAAAATGCTCCATTTAATATTAGACAGTCTTTTTTTACTCATATCAACTTCATTGATGTGAAAGTGATTTGCAGTTGTAAGTATTTAAACAAAAGGTCCACCATTAAGTAGTCATATGGATTTACACTTGGGGCATTCTTAGTACCCTCCATCTTTGGATACCAAACTGCTATCTTGGTTGGTGACTTTACAGCTTCCAAGGAATAATCATGATTTAGTTGTATCATCATGATTGTAAATATCTATTTAAAAAGTTCATTCACATACAAGTCCATTTTGTCTTTAAGAAAAACTCAACTGATATTTCTATTAAGAGCTTTAAGACAACTCAGAAGAAAAACCATGATGTTTCTTGATTTTAAACTCAGATGTAAAAACCCAATAAACTTACTGCACTTGTTCATGCATGTTAGTAAGCCATCCATGTTGATATAATTTATGGATAATCATATATTAATAATAGTTGGAATGACAACAACATATAAAATAGACATTAAGAATTTGCCTGCTCAGTTAGTTTAAGATTTCAAAGAAATTACAGTTCTCTTTTCAGTTAACAGCAAACTTTTTTCTATGGCTTTGACACTTATAGTTTAATATGAATATATTTATAATGATTTTCTAAAAAATGTTTCAATGACTATCCTTTCCCATGTTAAACTGTACTTTGATATATTCTCTAATATTATTGTATGGTTTACTGCTTTGATTTCCTTTCATTCATTCTAATATTTTTCATATCTTTCATTATTACTTTTTTTCTAAAAACATGCCTAATCTTTTTACTTTTCTTTTTAATATACTTAACAGTTTTAGTTCATTATTTTCAATAGTTTATACTCAATGGATATTCCTGACAATATTTTTCAATATTAGCAAACTTGTAGTCTATTTTCCTTCTTTTGGTAATAGATTATTTTTCCATTTTGAATACTTTTAGATTAAATTCCTTTGGGATTCCCAAATTATATAGGTATTTTGAGGCCCTATGAAGAATGTAGGAGTTTAAAATATTTGTTAATTATAATAGTTTTTGTAGAGTAATTTTGCAAATAAGTAGTATTTTTTTTATTAATGAAAAATAATTGTTATAAACAAAATTGATCATTTCTTTTCCCTCAGATCCTTATCATGGTTTAATTAAACATTTCAGTTAAATACCATCTCCTCTTAATGATTTTCTATTTCATTTCTTATGCCATGGACAATTTTTTTATACCCATTGACTCCATTTTCCTATCAAATTGTTCAAATAAGTTATTATTCATATAAAGAGAAGAATTTTTTTAAGCACTTTTTATAATTTCAACTGTTTGGGTTTCTGACATTTTTTATTGCACCACCTAGTGAGACTTTTTGGAAATGCTTAACCTTTCTTTTCATATAAAATTTTTATTTTGCACTAAAACTCAATAAATTGACCTTGATTTCTTTTTAATTTAATTTTATAAATAAATATTCCTCAAAAAAATTACATTTAACCATTTTAAATATTTAAAAACACCTGTAAATATAACAATGTATGATAAATGTTTTTATACATATTTACATAAACACTCATTAAAAATTAATGAAATCATTTTTAAGTTTTTTTAATGTGAATGAATGAAATTAGATTTATGATAACTCTACCAAATTCTGTACAATATTTTAAAAGATTTTAATACCAAGTACATTCTGTCAGATGATGTAATAGACATGGCCATTTTTTATTTACATTATGGTCAAGTTTACTAACTTTTATTTCTAAAAATAAAACATAAATGAATAAATTGAATGTGTTATCTGTGTATTTCTTTTTGTTTAAACAATAATCAACCAATTAGTGTGTAAAAATGTCAAAAAAATTATATTTTATTATACTTAGAAATTATCAGGTAAAACATAGACTAGAAGAATGTGAATGCCTTTGGGATATGTTCTTCTGTCAAGGAACAAATGAGAATTCTGTTGATCTTAGTTGAAGTTCATAAGATGCTGATTACTTCAATTTTTTTCAATTTCAACTTCAATAAAAGCATTATGACAAAATCGTTTTTAAAAAAATTGTGGCTCGCTATAACTTAGAATAATGTTAATACCATAATCTAAAGTTATAGAACAATAGCAGTTTTTCTGAGGAAAATTATTAAGATAATTTAACCAATTCCATAAAATTTCATCATTTCATATTTATTTGTAATTAGTTTGTTTAGTTTTTTAAAACTTTTATTCAGAGGATCTTTTGATTAAATAAGTGTCTTGTAATACCTGTCAAGGAAGTGTAGTATATTCTTTAGAATGTTTTACTTTGCAAAACAAGACTTTTAACCTTTTTATTTTGCCATTTTGTTAAGTCTTTAATACAATATAAAACTGTTTGACCATTAGTAAAACTGCTCATAAGTTAGGAATTTATCTTTCTCTATGTAATTTGGAGCAATGATAGAGTAGTAAAATTTGGAGTTAGATGTCCATAAACAGAACTGAGCTCTCTCACTTTTGATGTTTAAATTTAAATCAGCTTCTTGTATAAATCATTAAAATTAATTGAATTTAAAAGTTTTTAATCTTTACTAAGTATTCTAAACTTATATGTAAAGAATTCACATAAAAACATTACACACCACTATGATTACTACATTTATTAGAAATTGTCTGAATGTTTTTCTTGATAATATACTAGTTGTTATATATGAAAAATAATTATTTGTTCTCATGTGTTTTTTAAATAGCAATTATTAAACTTTTTGAAAGAGTAGCATTCATTCAATAATACTATGACAAACTCAAAACATTTAAAATAATATAAATATTTAATGTTTATTAGGTGTAGTTGTAAAAGTGAAAATAAAAGTATAAAAAGGAGAGTAAAATAAATACTTTTTTCTCTCTTCAGCAATTTTATTTATCTATTACTTCATAACTTTAAAAAAATGAGATATGTCGATAAATCATTAGATAATTTTTATTAATTTTTAAAAGAAAAAATTAAGGCATTAGCTTTTTTAAAAAAAATCTTATCAATTAATTAAAGTTGATTTTTCACTCTATATTTCTCTAAAGAAATGAAATGTGCAAAAGTAAAAAATATCCTATTTTTAGTAATTAAAAATAAAAAATAACTATAGGATTTTTTTCAATAATTAAAGTATAATTGGAATTTTTAATTAATTAAAAAAACGGAAATAATTTTCTAAAAAGAGAATCAATTGGTCTAGAATTAATGCTGTCATGCTTCAGATAGTCTGTGATTGGATGAATATAATGTCTGTTTAAAATAAGATATGAAAATAAATCAAGATATTATAATTCAATGTTTAGTCAGTAATAGTCAGTCTTAATACCTGTTGAGAAGAGACAATCAATAGCAGTCTCACTTCAGATACTGAGAAGAGAATAGCAGTAGCATCTCTGTGCTTGGAAGAAAAAAAGTGAGAAGTTATGGTTGCAATCTAAAATTAGTCTGATTTCACTTTTCATTTTCACATATGATTTTTTTAAATAAAAAAAACATGTTAAGCTTTAGCTAAAATTTGAACATGAGCAATCTAATCATGTAATCCATTTGACTAAAAGAAAGTATAGAAGATGAAGAATACCTGTCGAAGGAATTTGCAACAAGCTTTGTGCTTCCATACAAAATCATGATTTTCTCAACTTACACTAACCTAATCTGAAAATCTTTGTTTATCAGGAAGTTATTATTATAATTTTAAACTGGAAACTTGAAGATACAAAATGGAAAGTTAATAAAAGAAGTTCTATAAAAATTGTTAAACTGGAAGCATATGTTAATCTGAACACTTAGAGCTACACAAAAAAATCTAAACTAAAATAAAATAAAATTATAAATACAAAAAAAATAAATAAAATCCACAGTAAAGTAAGTTATTGTTGATGTGTATATCTTCACTTATATATTATCATTTATGCATTTTCATTTATAGATCATAATTTTATAATATTAATAATATATTGATAAGAATTAATATATTTTTAATTGTTTTATCTAAACATCATTTTTTGCCCTTAAATATTAAAATGTATGGGTTTTTCCATTTTCATAAGAAAAATGGAAGGTTTCATTTATTTTTTTATCTTTGAATGTATAATACATTTTCAGATTTAATTATCAAAAAAGGGAAATAACTTAAATCAAGTAAATGTTAATTAACTAGTAGAAATCAATAGAAAATAATCTGATTTACTATATGATGATATATTTTTTGAGTAAAATGTGTTAAATTTGAATTTGTTATATTGTATTGTCTGAATTTTCTTGTTTATTATTTATTCTGTAATTTTATTAAATGATTGTTAAAAATAATTGTTTCTGAAAGTATTTTTATGTTCTGATGTCTTTATTCTCCCCAGCTATCTGTTCTGTGAATAGGCAGTATGTATAACTGACTCTATTATAGCATTGGGCCTTAAGTGATTTGTAAATTATTCAAGTAAAACTATTTAAGGCAAAGTTGATTAAACTTATGCATTTGTATTTTGTCTTGCTCACCACAGACCCTAGAGTTCTTGTGATTCTGAGCTAGTTTACAAGCAACAACACTTAATTTGTATAGATGTAAGAATATGTTTGTGTTTGGATATACAGATAGTCATTTGAATGGTACAAAGATTGAGATTACATTTAAAGTCCATTCATTGCACATTATTTGGACAGATTTGAAACAACATTTGACAAGAAAGATTAAAATGATTGGTGGATTAAAACTGCAGAAAAGATACATATATTTGCTAATCATGGTCACTCTAGATGTTTTTTGCTGCATTAAAAACAATCTATGAACCTCAGAATGATTATTGTAATCCTATTAAATCCAGCAATGACTCTTTTCTATGTTATTGTAAGATGTTTTGAATAGATAGAAAGATTATGTCGATTATATTTTTAAAATGATACAAGAATTGAGATAACTTTTAATGATAAATCCATTTTATCTATTCAATTGCACTTAGATGAAAATAATTCAGTTTAACAGCCCTTTAGAATTTTAAAAATGGAAAGGCTACAGAAGGATTCAAAAAAGTATTGAAATATGGTGTTGATATGTTAGTGTTCAAAATATTGTAATTTTTTAGGAATATAAGAATTCATGATGTTTGTTAGTCTGACCTTAAGAATGTATTTTTATATTGGACTATTTCCATCATCTAATATGTGTGCTGAATGTCTTTAGAAAAGTTTAATTTTAGTTAAATATTACAAATGCATTCAACTGTTAGTAATATCACAGCAAACAGATTAGTATATGCACCAACTGTTAGTAATACCACAGCAAACAACTGTTAGTAATCTCACAGCAAACAGGTTAGTATATGCACTAACTGTTAGTATACACACAGCATTTTGAGAGGTATTTTCTCCCCTCTTCTTCAAGTGTCGCTGGTCTGACCAGTGACAGTACTAGCATGGGATTCAAACTTGGTCCTTGGATTCTTGATTATTGAATTGTAAGGTAACGCTCTAACCAACTGAGCCATCCTGCCAAAGGCAACAGTATATAGTAATTTCATATACTTATCTATGAGGTGCCTCCTGATTTCTCCATTTTTTCCTCAGAGCAAAGTTGATTAGTGTTTTCCATATATTATGTAAAGTCACACTAGGTTGGCTTATGGGATTTTTTGCCATTGTCATGTGAGCAGCTTCTTTAAATTTTCTTCTTTGTACCTTTTCTTCTTTATCCAATATTTTTGTATTTTCCCAATCGAATGTATGTTCATTGGTGCATACATGGTCTGCTACCTTAGACACATCTGTTTTCTCTCTTCTAATCATCAGTTTATGTTCTTGCAAGCACTTTTGAATGGGACGGCTAGTCTCATCAATATATGTTCTTCCACATTCACATGGTATTTCATAGATGCAGTTTTTCCTTTTCAGCATTTCAAGTTTAGGCTTTGTAGATGTTGGAATACCTCATAGTGTGGTATGGCTCTGGAAAGCTGTTAAGATATTATACTGATTGCAGATTTCCCTTAATTTGTCTGCTATTTTTAATGTACCAATAATTGTCTTTTCTCTTCATGGTTTATTTCAATAATTATCATGGAATATCATTATTCTTTATTAGAGAAAAGGTACTTTCAAATGTTAAATACATTGCTTCTATTTATAGATACATGATTAGTATGTGTTTTTAGAGAATGAAAAAGCAGTATAGACATTTTTTGTTACCTGGTAAATGCAAGATAGAAGTTCAGAACAAAAGAATGATTTATACATTGATTTGGTTAAAGAATTTGACTCAATTGATTAAACAGGTATATGATATTGTTTGAAATTAGTTGATCACTCGAAAATTTATTCTTATTTTACAGCTTCAGAATGATTTAATTATAAGAAGTATTACTACTGCAGGTAGGAAATCGAAGATCTTTGAAATGAAACTGATGTTAAACAAAAATGCATACTTATTCCAGAATGGTTTATAATTTTTATAATGGTGATTCATGAAAGTTTTCATAAGTAGCTTAATGATTCATGGATCAAGATGCATTACAAATTTGATGGGGAATTTTTAATTTGAATGGATTAAAACATTAAATAAAAATATCAGCTTTTGGATTTATAATATGTTGGGTTTTATGCTATTTTTGTAAGTTCAAAAGTTGATTTACAGAATGTTCGTAATGGTTTGAATGCAATATATAAAGACATTGGTTTAATAATTGGTGTTCAAAAAATTCAAGTTCTTTATCAGGCAGTGATGAAAGAAAAATCTTCAGAAACTTTTAGTTTGGAGGTAACCATCTTAGCAGTGCAAACCAATTTAAATATTTTTGATAGTTTAGAATGAGTTTAGAGATTGAGACTCCAATGGCCTGCTTTTAATTGGTTAAAAGGTAGAGAATTTCAGCATGGAGAAATAATTACTGCACTAAATTAGCACATATTCTCATCTAATTTATTGCATGGAGGTGAAACTTGGTCATCCTATCAATGTTACAACATAAAGTCATTAGAAAATTTAAGCTCTGTAACATTTTAAAAATGTAATGGCAAGATCATAAAACCAATCACTATATTCTTTAACTTGCGCTTCATTGGATTGAATGTGTGAAAGAATGAATTATGCAAGACTTCCTAAAGGACTGTTTTATGGTGAATGGGAACATGATATTTTGCAAGAGGTAGACTCTAATTAGATTTAAGGATTATCTTATAGATTTTGCAATTTTATTATCTCTATTGGGAAGATATGGCAGAGAATAGAATACACTAATACACATGGTGTTGAAGTAATTCAGAAAGAAAAGTAATTTTGCAGAAAGTAGTAACAAAATCACAACATATCAACTAACCAGATAAATGTGCAATTATATTCTGTATGTGAACTTATTTGTAGTTCACTGATTGGTTTATATAGTCATCACAAAACTCATATTTTTTATCTTCAAATTGGAATGGCTATACTGTACTTCTTTACGAGTGTTTGCTGCTATATGTAAGAGCTCTTTTCCATATATTTCCATTTTCTTATCTGCCCCATATTTGCACAGACTGTTATTTCTATAAGGAAATAATTTTAGAAGCGATCATACATTAGACTGTAAAATGATAACAAAGCAGATTATTATCAGTATTTAGCTATTCTCTTATTGAATAAATTATCGAACATTGTCGTTAGAAAGCAGAGTAATTATTTATTGTAGTAATATTCTGAAAGACTAATCACGTGCATTACATACATATAAAAGTACAACTTAACCAATTAAGAAAATAACTTACCATGCAAAATGTACTTTCATATCGCAGAGAAAAAGAAGAATCTGAGATAACGAAGAAAAATACACTTACATACGTCATCAAACAGCCCAAGAGGATAACGTTATTCATTATTGGGCTGGAAAGTTTGATTATTCTAAAAAAGAGATTGAAAAATAATTATAAAAAATAAACAGAAACTCATGACAATAATTGGCAATATATAATTTTATAAATAATAGTAAAATATTTTAATAGAAATAATTTTTTATGGGCAAGGTTTTATTCATTATTACTTGTTAATATAATAAAACTAATTTCAAGAGAAATTCACCTGTCATTATTTGATAGACAATAAATCATCTTTCACTTTCTGTCTAGATGATGACAAGTGACTCTGACAGAAATTTCAAATTTTGTTTACATCTTTAGTCCATAAAATTTTTAAATTTAGTTAAATGTACATAGTTAATCTCGATTTTAATAAAAGTTTAATAAAGTCAAGCGTTGGTGGTCGAGTGGTCAGCACAGCCGCCTTATAAGCAGTTGTCCCGGGTTCGCTTCCCGGTCGATGCTTTGACACATGAAAAAAAAAATTACAATAAAGGATTGGTATCAAAGTTATGGGTGTAGAAAGTTTGACATTCGTAAATCAAAAGGTAACAATATAGTAATGGTAAAAAACTAAACAAATAATGAAAACATATGTAAGAGATTTTAACATAGGCCAACTGATGAGTGCTTGTTCAGCAATGAAATGCACCTTGGGGATAATGTCTTTTTCAAATATCTCTATTAATATGGTTCAAGAATATGTTGTGGAATGAAAGTTTTAAATATTTGTATAATAAATAATGCACTAATAATAATATGCACTAGTGTAAAAAACATCATTTCTTATAGTCTATTATTTTAGCCTTTCTAAATTAAATACGCTTTGATGTTTGAAAGGAATAAAATAAATAAAGGTTAATTATTTTCTTCACCAATACCATTTTATTTCTAGTGCTCTATTCATTAGATAATAAAGTATCACTCATTATTACATATACACCTTCACACACATATATATTATAATGAGTCACTACTAGCATTCATCATCTTCATTTTCAACAATTATCAATCCATTGCAGGATGGTCTCTCCAAGTTCAAAATATCTCTGATTTCTAGTCTCCTTACACTTCTTTATTTCATCTACCCATCTCACATGTGGTTTTTTTCTAGGTCTTTTACAATCACTTGGAATCTATTTTAAGACTTTAACTCTCAATAAGACTTTAACTCTCAATCTATTATCATCTCGTCTAGAAAAATAAGACATGATCAGAAAAGCATAACTCGATGATGATTCTTATTTTGGTTGCATTAATGTTATCTTGTCATACATACACAAGGTTGAAATCCACTTCTAAGTATATCTCGAAATAACCTCATAGTTAATTGATGAATGTATTGTTATTGTAGCAGAATTGAAAATCTTACTACGCCACTAAAAAATCTATAAAATCATAAGAAAATTCATCTTCTCTTTAGTTGATTATCACTATTTTAAACAAAAGATAGAGGTTGATGTGCATTTAATTATCCACTTTACCTTTTTCAGCCTTATCAATTATAACATTAGAGTAAATTAACTTATGAAGAATAGATATCAATATTCAAATTTATATAAAACATTTAAATCTTTTTTGCTCTCCAGTCATTTTTATGGAACACTTAGTTATCCCTTTTGTTCATTCATTATTAAGTGGCTTTCTGGATGATGAATCTATTATGGATTAAAGATCATGAAGATATGCATTATATTAATTCAACATGATCTAAGATGCTTCTAGTTGGGTTTTTGATCAAGCATCATTTGAGAATTCTAGAAATCAAATTTGTGTTCTTCTTTCTCTGGTGAAAAGTTTGCAAAACCTTTTTTTACGGTTTTAAAATACACGTATATTTATTTTATAATATTTTAAATACAAAAAAAAAAATCAAAAGATGGCAGGAAAATTGAATAGGTGATTCATCAAAGCATCTCAGACTCTGGTATGGTGGGTAACCATTATATACTTCATGCTCTCAAACTTTGCAAGATTACTTCGACAAAATGTTATAATCATCGTGAAAATATTACAATGGTCTTAAAGCTAGATTTTTTGGAAAGTTTATGATTTTATTTATATCATAATTGTGTAATAATTATTAGAAATCAGAATAAATATTAATATATATTTATTTTTTACAGAAATGTTTTATTTTTAAATATAAAAGAATATATTCTTCAAAATATTGTTACCATAGAGATTACAGTCGCAGGAAGCACAGCTGTCTAAAAATGATGTCACTCAGCATATTGTTGTAATATTTAGCAATATCATAAAAATTAAGAAAATTTAAACTTTTAAGGCATAAATTTATAGATTTAGTAGTTATTAAAAATAATTTGTTCCAATTTTTAAAACAAACATCAAACAAAGAAGATTTTGTTCATTTTGCAAATTGAATAGACTCCATCTGAAATTTGATGATGTGATAGCATTTTGTTTTGATTAAAATCTAATTTTTAAAATAATTCCAAAAATCAAATGTGATTTCTTAAAATTTATTTAATTTCTAAATAAAAATATATATCGAATGAGGTCAAATTTATTATATTCTGATAAATAATAATGGTTTAATATCAAAATGAAAGTTGAAAGCTTAAATCTAGTGAGAACAAAGAAATCTGTCAGAATGTTAGAAGAAAAATGAGGGAGCTAGGATTACTAATTGAAAATTCTACTTATAAAATAAATTAAAATCTCAAATATATATATATATATATAATAAAATTTATTATGTACTGCTCAAATGCATATCACCAGATAATTGCTTTCTGTAATTGATCATTTTCATGCACTGTTATCATTGAATAGTTGTTACATCATGTGACTTTAATTCTAAAAAGTTAAATTCTTAATTTTAATGATATCAATGACTATGATGGATTTTAAAACTGTTCATTAAATGATTTTCTATTGATCTGCTGTTCAATTCCCCTGATATCAATTCTCATCAATGTTGATTTATAGATTATTGGTCATTAAATTATATTAATAATATGGTTTTTATTATTTCATATAAATAATCGTAACCTTTATTTCTTTGGAGGCCAAAATATGGTGCATTATGAATATATTAGTGGCAATTCTAATAATGATGTGAACATATACCTTACATAACATATAATATTAGTTATTTTATTATTGAAACACACTTGTAAATAAACACATCTCTAGGCAAATATAGAAACTTCACAACTAACATCGATTCTATACAATAATATATTTATTTGGTTAGTTTAAAATAAGAATGATTAAAATCATATAAATATAAGCACCAGTTTCATTTCATAAATATATACAAAATATAATAAACCACAAATAAACAATATTTAACATCTTATACTGTAAAAAAATTGAGGTTAAATATTGCTTACTTTAGCAAACTCTCCATACATTAGTATGATCCAGTGAAAGCCATAGCATATGTATGCAAAAAGGTTTGTGCATAAAATATATATCTAGTGTCTACTCATTTAATATTCCTAGATTAGGTATTAGCTTGTAGCTTTCATCAGTGCACAGACTTGGGTTTGAGAACACTGTACCTGGAGCATAGGATCTAATGCAACCCCCCAGCAGTCAACTTTTATCTTTTTGTTAACTATAAAGCTATGAGTTCAAAAAAAAGACAATAATGCTTTCAATCCAGGCTCATTCACTTGTATAATTATCTAGACTTGAATGGAGTTCAGTATCTATGCATTTTGGTGCGTCCTCACTGATGAAAATCACAAACTAGAAACTAATCTGCAGATATTGGATGAGTAGGTAGTATATAAAAATTTCATACACAAACCTGACCCTACTGTGTGGAGAATTTGCTACTGTTTTAACAGTTTGCATGAGCATAGAAAATGGTAGTCATGTGATATTTCATGAGACTTCTGAATCTATTATTTTTAGTGGATTTTAATGCTTGGAGTTAAGCAGAATATTTTTTCAATTTGATTCCGTTAAACATGACTACATTTTGCTTCTTATTGATTGTATTAATGAAAACAACTTCTGTAAAGAACAAAACTAAGACTTACAAAAGACAAACAATTATGAAATGAATGTTGAGAGTATTATGAAATCATTCTGGATTAATTTTTTAATAATAATTATGAAAAGCCTTATGTACACCACGGAATGAACAAGAGATATTTCTTTATTTTTATTTTTATTTTAACTCACTGAATTTGAATTTTTGCTATAATTTTTCTAAGAATTAATAAAAATTGTTTTTTTGATAGTAGTATTAATTTACATGACTTATCCTTACTTTTTTTATAAAAGGGATTCAATGCTGCCAAAAGTAATAATGTGATGCACCAAGTTTGATATATGTGTCATAAATTGACCCTCTCTGCACTGCAGTTGTTGTAGTTTATTTTAAAATTTCAAGTGTTTTAACTAAACAAGTGAAATATGCAATTAAATGTAAGAAAAATGAAGAAATTCTTGTATGCGCTTCTGACCAATCAGTTATAGAAATGAACAATGTATTGCCCAATAAATCCTCATTAACATGGATAATATAAAATGAAAACAAGACACATCATAAAATTTTAGACATGATAATCCAAAATAACAAAAATAGCTTGGATTCAAAATGGTAATAAAACTAACAGAAATCAATTAATTTATAAATATGAAGCAGATAGAAAAAATAATAAAGATGAAAATATGAAAGATCCATAATATATAACAATAAAATATCAACGCAAGAAATTTAAAAATTCAAAAAAAAGAAAAGAAAAAATAAAGCAATTTGTAAAATCACAAGAAGACTCAGACCATGGCATAACATGCCTCAACTAATGGAATAAAATAAAAAAGGTCTGCAAGTTAAAATAAGATGTGAACTTCCAAATTCCAGAAAACCGCAACAGGGTGGTGATATATAACCCAAAAGGTAGATTACAAAAGGAAGAGACTCATCAGATTGTATATGAGACTCAGAACAATGGCTTAGGTTATACAGCTATATATTATAGTGAATCAAAATCAATATTGACTCAAAGAAATTCCATTAAAGATATTTTAAAGAAATAGGTGAAGAAATAGAGAAATACAATGAAGAAAGGAGTTGTAATATAAAAACAGTAAAAAGGAAAAAATCATAATTTACTGATCTATCAGCTTTATGTTAATTTAATGCAACATTTTTATTAATAACATTATTACTATTCCACTATAGAGAACATTTCAATTAAACCATTACAATAAAAAAACAAACAAACAAATAAAAAAATTGAATTTAAAAGTGGGTGAACTGGGATAAATCAATACAAGTTTTTTAAGAGACGTTAGAGAGAGAACAAATAATTATAAGTTGCAATTATGCTTTTTGCATTTGTAAAAAAGGAAAAAATATTTGATTCCATAAACCTTTTGGCCAGTGATTAAAACTTAGGAATATTATGACAGAATTCCATGAAATTGTCAAATTCTGAAAAAATTAGCATCGATTTCTTCTCTCCAAAACTTTCAATATAAATTTGGCTGAGATATTTTGAAGATTCTAAAAGAAAAATACCGTAATAAATATAAAGTGAGATTAATTAAATCATTTACATTTTCCAGATGATGTGGATATTTTTTAAAACAATGATTCTAAATTTTAGCAATGTTTAAAGAACTGTCAGATAAAAGTAAAAATTAGGACTAAAGCTAAAAACTAAGAAGTCTAAAATAACGTTCAATGCCTTATGAATTAGAAGTTAGCAACTATTAATACCTTCATCAAATTATTTGTTGATAGAAACAAAAAAGGTGGAAAAATACTCATAACATTTGGAAATTTTTTTTTTTTTTTTGATAGATATAGTATTAAAATGAACCTTAGAAATTTTTTACTGTTTTAACAGCTTGTGTAAGCATGAAAAAAGGTCACGTTATATTTTAATAGTTTACTACAAATCCTAACCAAAAAATAATGGTGATCATGGTTATTAAAAAACAAAGGCATCAAAATATATAGATACTGAATTAGATTCACATCTTTATGATTATACAAGAAAAATAGCTTAGATTGAAAACATTATTGTATTTCATTTTGGGCTCATAAGTTAATAATTAACCAAAAGGGCAAAATGTGAGATTCCAGAGGGATATATTAGATTAAAGGATCCAGGTGTACCGCTATAATATACAAGGCTATTCATTGATGAAAGTTATAAACTAAAAACTAATCTCGGAATATTGCACAAAAAGGCACTGGATTGTATAAAATATACAACCTTCTAATATCTATTAATTACTAAAGCTTGCACAAGGTGGCCTTACTGTATGGAGAATTTTGCTACTGAAAGAATAATAAATGATAATGATTATTATACATTTAATTCGTTTAATACATATTACATACATAATAAAAGCAAAAAAAAACAAACATACAATATATATATAAAATACATATTCTAATTTCGCTGTCCCCCTTTCCCCGGGTACTTTGTCGTAACTTCGTTCCCCGCCGTTGTTTGTCCCGGGGAAACGGTAATTAAAATTTTGCTCCGAAATCGTGGGTGGGGGGTTGGAAATTTACTTGCCGTTTGAAACCCGGGGATGAAAGGGTTTATTTTGCTCCGTAAAAACTGGCGCGGTGCCCGGAGTGGTTATGGGCGGAACGGGCCGGGGAGAAAATATCTTACCGTAAGGGTTTAGGGGGTGTTTTTTCGCAACGTTACCCTTTTAGGGTGCGTGGTTTTATACTGTTTTTTTTAGTTTTCACCTCTCGGGTTTCAAGGAGGTTTAACAGTTTACTAACCATTCAAAGGGTGGCGATTGTATAGTTTTATGTTTTCAATCTTTTTATACGATTTCGGGGGCCAACGAGTTGATGTTTTAACTACAAATTTTTACCAACCTTTATCTCCGGTTTAAAAGGCGTGTGACCAAGCGACCGTTTTGATTAAAGTTTCCGTGACCCGCAAAGTTTTTTACCCCAACGTTTACTCTACCCACGGTTTCACGTGGGGGTGTGACCAGTCGAACGCGTTTGTGTTTTAGGTACCCCAAATATTTATTACCGCGTTACTACACTCGGGGGTTTTCAAACACCGGGGCGGGACCAAGTCGAAACCAGTTATTGTATAAAAGTTTTTAACACTGAACCCCAAATGTTTTTATATATTTACCCTGCAAACGTTTAACATTCTAACCCTACGGGAGGAATTTCAAAGCGATACGTGGGCTGTGTGACCAAGTCGAAACCGTTATTGTATTAAAAGTTTTTAACACTGAACCCGCAAAATAGTTTTATATTTACCCGCAAACTTCGTTTTACCACCTCTACGGAGGAATTTCAAACAGCCGACCGTGGTGGCGTGTGACCAAGTCGAAATGTCGTTTTGTTTAAAGTTTTTAACACATAACCCCAAATATGTTTTTATTTTTACCCGCAAACCGTTTAACATCACCTCTACGGGAGGAAATTTTCAAACAGCGACCGTGGGGCTGTGTGACCAGTCAACGTCGTTTTGTATTAAAGTTTTTAACGATGAACCCACAAAATAGTTTTTATATTTACCCTGCAAACTTCGTTTAACTACTAACCCACGGGGAGGAATTTCAAACGCGACCGTGGCGTGTGACCAAGTCGAACGCGTTATTGTATTAAAAGTTTTAACATGAACCCCAAAATTTTTTATTTACCCCAAACGTTTACTACACCCTACGGGGGAATTAAACCGACGTGTGGTGGGACAAGTCGAAACCGTTATTGTATAAAAGTTTTAACACTAACCCCAAAATATGTTTTTATATATTTACCCGCAAACTTGTTTACTTACAACCTCACGGGGAGGAATTTTCAAACGCTACCGTGTGCGGTGACCAAGTCGAATGTCGTATTTGTATAAAAGTTTTAACATAACCTCAATATTTTTATATTTAACCGCAACGTTTAACATTACTAACCCTACGGGAGAACAAACGGAACGTGGGGCTGTGTGACCAAGTCAAACTCAGTATATTGATATTAAAGTTTTAACACGGATGAACCCCAAAATATGTATTTTATATATTTAACCCGTGCAACTTCGTTTAACATTACTAACCTCTACGGGAGGAAATTTTCAAAGTCGTATAACCTGTGGATGGCTGTGTGACCAAGTCGAAACGTCAGTATATTGATATTAAAAGTTTTTAACACGGATGAACCCGCAAAATATTTTTATATTTTACGTCGTTTTAACATTCTACTCTACGGGGGTTTTCAAATTGTGTGTTGTGAGTGGTCGTTATTGTTAAGTTTTTAACTCCCAAAATATTATTTTATATTTTACCGTCTGTTACTTCTACCTACGGGGTTTCAAATTACTGGTTTGTGCCAATGAGCGTATATTGTATTAAGTTTTAACGTGAACCAAATATTTTTTATATTTTACGTCTTCTTTACATTACTACCTCTACGGGGGTTTTAAACGTTATGTGGTGGCTTTGTGCATCGATGTCGTTATTGTATTAAAGTTTTTACGTGAAATATGTTTTTATATATTTACCCAATTCGTTTAACTTCACTCTACGGCGTTTTAAAGTGATATCTGTGGTGGTTTGGCCAGTAACTCAGTATATTGTATTAAAAGTTTTAACACCGAAAATGTATTTTATATTTTACCTCTTCGTTTACTCACCTCTACGGGGTTTTAAATATTGGGGAGAGTTATTGTATTAAAGTTTTAAAAATATTATTTTATATTTTATGTTTAATCGTTTTAAAGTATTGGGTGGCCAAGTCAACGTATTTGTATTAAAGTTTTTAACACAATGTTATTTTATTTCGTTTTAATCAGGGGGATTTTAAGTATCTGGGTGGTTGGCAAGAGTGTATTTGTATAAAGTTCTTACGAAATTGTATTTTATATATTAACTGATTTCGTTTACTTCTACCTCTACGGGGGGTTTTAAAATTGTTACTCTGTGGTTTGGGCAGTGAATGTCGTATATTGTATTAAAAGTTTTAACACAAAATATGTTTTTATATTTTACTTCGTTATCATCTACGGGGTTTAAAGTATTGTGGTTGGATAAGCGTTTTGTATTAAAAGTTTTAACGGTCAAAATATTATTTTATATATTTACAATTTCGTTTAACTTTCTCGGGGGTTTTAAAGTTATTGTGGTGGTTGTGGAGTGAGCAGTATATTGTATTAAAGTTTTTAACAGTAAAAATATTATTTTATATTTAATCTTTTTTATTATAGGGGATTTTAAAGAATTGTGGTGGAGAAGGTATTTGTATTAAAAGTTTTTAGGGAAAATATGTATTTTATATATTTAAAATTTGTTTAAATTACACTCTACGGGGGATTTTAAATTATCTGTGGTTTGTGGAAATCAATTTGTATTAAAAGTTTTAAGTAAAAATATGTATTTTATATATTTAGTAATTTCGTTTATTACACTCTACGGGGGATTTTAAGGATATTTGTGGTGTTGGTGAAGTAAATGTCAGTATATTGTATTAAAAGTTTTTAACTACAAAATATGTATTTTATATATTTACTAATTTGTTTAACTTACATCTACGGGGGGTTTTAAATTATATCTGTGGTGGTTGTGTGAAGTAAACTATATTGTATTAAAAGTTTTTAACATCAAAATATGTATTTTATATATTTACGTGAAATTTGTTTAAATTACTACTCACGGGGAGGATTTTAAAAGTGATACTCTGTGGTGGTTGGGCAAGTGAAATTAGTATATTGTATTAAAAGTTTTTAAGGTAAAATATGTATTTTATATATTTATAAATTTGTTTAATTTACTACGGGAAATTTTAAATATATTGTGGTGGTTGTGTGAAGTGAAAATATATTGTATTAAAAGTTTTTAAATCAAAATATGTATTTTATATATTTAAGTGAAATTTCGTTTAACATTACTAACTCTACGGGGAGGAAATTTTAAAATTGATATCTGTGGATGGTTGTGTGAAGTGAAAGTCAGTATATTGATATTAAAAGTTTTTAACAGGATGAAAATATGTATTTTATATATTTAAATGAAATTTGTTTTAACATTACTACTCTAGGGGGAATTTTAAAAGTGTATATCTGTGGTGTTGTGTGAAGTGAAAGTCAGTATATTGATTTAAAAGTTTTTAACACAGATAAAAATATGTATTTTATATATTTATGAAATTTGTTTAACATTATAATCTACGGGGAGGAAATTTTAAACAGTTCGTATAATCTGTGGTGGTTGTGTGAAGT
This sequence comes from Epiperipatus broadwayi, assembly GCA_028023455.1. Lineage (NCBI taxonomy): Eukaryota > Metazoa > Onychophora > Udeonychophora > Euonychophora > Peripatidae > Epiperipatus > Epiperipatus broadwayi. The sequence continues at coordinate 2,079,744 of JAQFVV010000057.1, read as the reverse complement.
AAAGTAGATATTGTATTAAAGTTTTAACAGATAAAAAATATGTATTTTATATATTTACTGAAATTTGTTTAAATTATAACTCTACGGGAGGAAATTTTAAACAGTTATATTGTGGATGGTTGTGTGAAGTGAAACATCAGTATATTGATATTAAAAGTTTTAAAGGATGAGAAAATATGTATTTTATATATTTAAGTAAATATTGTTTAACATTACTAACTCTAGGGAGGAAATTTTAAACAGTTTATATTGTGGATGGTTGTGTGACAAGTAAACATCAGTATATTGATATTAAAAGTTTTAAACGGATAACGAAAATATGTATTTTATATATTTAGTGAAATTTGTTTAACATTATATCACGGGAGGAAATTTTAAACAGTGTATAACTCTGTGGATGGTTGTGTGCAAGTGAAATAGTATATTGATATTAAAAGTTTTTAACACGGATGAACCCGCAAAATATGTATTTTATATATTTAACCCGTGCAAATCTTCGTTTTAACATATATATATATATATAAACAACTCTATATAAAGGTCGATAAAAATGCAGTGCCTTTCTGGTAATCAGTCTATGAAAACTGTATTTATTTTTCACATTTCATTAGATTATTGGCAGTATAACATGTTTAATATAGTTAAATGGTAACTGTAGTAGCTATAATAATAATTAGCAATCAAAAAACTGTCTTAATACATTTAATACGTAAACAAACACACAGACATATATACATAAATAATAACAATAAAATATTGCATTACTACTTACTTTTTATCTCTAAATTTAATATTAAACAGTAAAAGAGCTAAGGCCGAAATAATTCCCACGGTTGTGAAAGAACAGATTACAATAACAACAACAATAGGTAATGAACGGACCTCTACGGTTACTAAAACCCCATCTTGTGGAACACCTTCAGCTAAAATGTATATTTTAATCATGTTACAGAATTAATGTAATGTAAATATTATGTGTTAAAAAAAAGAAAAAAAAAAGATTTTAAAAATACAATGTAATCGAAAGCAAATAAATACTAAAGTAATATTTATAAACATTAATTTTTTTATTTTTGGTACAATCACCCCAATTTGAATTATTTTTTAAGGTTCTTTAATCTTTTTTAAAACTGCAACTATGGATTGAACCTCTTTCATTATTGTATATAATATAAAGACCCTATAACAGAGTATAAACATAATGTTTACAAACCAAATATACTTCAACGCAATCATCAGTTGGTCCAGATTATCATCTCTACACATATATGCAATAAGTGCTCAGATATATATTAAGATAGACAATCTTTATACTTTAATGGACAGTCTTCAATCCACTCCACACTTCAACTCTTCAACCATCCATCCAATTGAAAATCTGATGATGGAACACTCAAAGTCCACCCTAAAGCTGAGATTCTAGTCACACCCATGTTGACCTAAAGTCAATCTGACCCCTAATGTACAGGGCATAATTCATTTAATGCATATACAAGGGATGGGAAGACATCTCTACTATGTAATAACTGAAATAGAAGCTCATTATATACCTGTATCAATATATGTATATGAGCACAGACTTCCACACGACCCACCACTCTCCACTCTGAGCACAGACTTCCACACGACCCACCACTCTCCACTCTATCTCATAACACTGATACACTTGAACACATATATGTCGAAAAGATAAATAATCACCAATATTCATATTTCATCCTAAGCAAACAATCATCAGTTGGTCCAGATTATCATCTCTACAAATATATGCAATAAGTGCTCAGATATATATTAAGAAATATGTGCTAATTTGAAATACATTTTTTATCATTTTCTATTTTAATATATTGAATCTAAAAACATTGTATTTAATATCAAATCAAAATGCTTTAAAGCAACTAATCTTTAGAATAAGTTAAAGCTCACATGTACATATTAAAAAAATTGCTACCTGAAAATATTGTAGAGTTAATTCATTTGTTAAAAAGTGAATTAATTAACTGTTTTTTGTTTTTAAAAAGCTTTGCATTCGTTTTTTTTTTAATATGTAAAAACTTTTTCACGCTTTTTTTCACAATTAATTTGTCGTGACTAATTAATTTATAATTAAGAAATTACAAATTTAGATGCATTCATACAAAATTTAAAATTAATTTTATTAATTCAGCAGTTAGGTTTTTTTGTTTTTTTAAAACTGCAAATTGTAATTTATTTACATCGAGATTAAATACACAGACACACACAACCAAACTGAACAATTCTGGTAATACATTGATCCCCGAAATCATTGTATTTCAAACCGAAGTAATAAATACAACTTTAGAGTGAAAAATGAAAGTGGTAAATACATAAAGTTTGAATAAATAATCATTATGCAGTTTAATTATCTATATTGTAACAATATGTGGCATGGGGTATTTAAACAAATATACATATATATTATCAATAAAAATAATAAATGTAATGGTAATTAACTATTATATACTGTCTTTCAATCAGCAAAAATACTTACGGTTAATTCCTTAATCCTCCTCAACTGTCGTTAAATTCATATATATATACATCACAAATTTCAATTGAAATAAAATAGGTTTACAGACAAAGTCGTTAGTTACACATATGTACTTCATGTACATATTATCGACGACGAACTAAAACTAATTAATTCTAGATACTCCACTAGTTAAGCAAGTTGAATGATTAATAAAATTTGAATAAAAATAACTCCATTCAAAATATATATATATCATATTAACCATTATGATGCTGATGATGGCGATGGTTTATAATCCAGCATGGGAGTTATTTTTATTCAAATTTTATTAATCATTCAACTTTTGTCTAATATAAATGTTTATTTAAAATCAAAATTTATGGTACATATTTATATATCTTTGGATCACCTAAATTACCATTATATATATATATATATATATATTGATGATACTGAAACCTCTACTTCATATAGTGCAATGGCAAAGTATCAGACTGAATATGAGATCATCAATTCAATTCCAGTGCTGGAATTTCCAGTCCTCAACCTTCTTATGAATTCTTGAGCAATAAAGCCAACTAATTTTTTTAACACAGCAAATTTACAACCTAAAAAAGCAGTTGATTTATAAAATTATTATTAACTTTACACAGCTAATTTCAATGATATACTTTAAACCATCATCTGCATTAAACCAACCCCAATTCACAATCAATGGTTTTTATGATCTTTTATATACAATTAATTGTAAAAATTAAAATAGCATGACTTAACTTACCTGTTTTATGGACAGGTGTTTTATCAGTTCAGAAGTCAAGAAATTGAATTTGCATCTTTTGCCCTCTATTGAGAGATTTTGCTATTTTTTTTCCAAACTTTAAAACTGATGTATTTTTTTTTCTAATATTTTAATTTCAAAAAAAATCTGAAGATGAGGATAATAAATAAATGGGAATTTCAAAATATGATAAGCTCCACAATGAGTACTCATTGTATTCTTGGTGGTCTCGAACTTTGGGATAACTTTGTGATATTACTTTGGAGAAAATATTAGGAATGACTAAAAACTTTATTCTTTGGAAAGTTTATGATTATTTTTGCATAGTAATTGTGTGATAATTATTAGAAATTAGAAATACATATCATTACATATTTATTTTATACAGAAATTATTTTTAAATACAAAAGATTATATTTTTCTGAATAATGTTGCTATGGAAATTATAGTGGTGCATAAATTTGATCTGCGAAAATTGTGTTACTAAAAAAATTAAAAAATTTTTAAACTTTTAAAGTATAAATTGACATATTTACTAGATATTAATAATTATTTGTTGAGATTTTAAAAACAAAGATTAAACAAAAAAATTTTGTTCATTTTGCAAATTGAATCTGCTCCTCCTGGCAGTTGAATGAAGAAATGATGCTTTATTTGGATTAAAATGGGATTTTTAAAATAATTCCCAAAATATCTATTAAAAAAGATCAAATTTATTATATTCTGATAATAATGGTTTAATATTAAAATGAAAGTTGGAAACTTATAGCAAGTGAGAACAAAGAAATCTGTCTGAGTGCAGGAAGGTTAAGGTATATGTATAATTAAGGGAAGTAAAGTATTCTCCTTCAAGATATGAAAATTACTCTCATAAGAATGCAAATGATAAATAGAACAGAACCAGATTTTGGATGTGAACATTGTCAAAAATTCAGGGTTATTTTTAAAATACTAGCAATTATTAATTTCTATTTAATTATTAAAGACAATATTTACTAAAAGTAAAATTCTCTTTCCTTCATTGCATATCTGATTATAAGTTTAATTTATCTACACTTCATTTTTCCATCCATCCTTTAGTGGGAATTTGAATGAATAGGTCCAATTATTATAACACTATTGAAATAAATAAATTAACAGAATCCTTGTTGATTGAATTTCATCTTTTTGAGCATGGATAAATAATTATAAAATCATCACAGACTTTATTATTTAAAACGTACAATGTTACTTATAATTATTAAAACATTAAACAAGTTCTATATTGTGGTGTTTATCAGAGTCTAATGTTCATAGTGTTTGCCTGAAGATTTACAATGATGGTATTTTAGTTGTAATTATATACTGGACTAGACATGATGAAAATTTATGTAATTGGCCAAAGTAGAAAATCAAATATTAGATGACAGAACTAGGCTAATATATAAACATAACTATAATGTTCATAGTTTACTTTTTACGATTACTTCAAGTTTCTTAACTTGTATTTTTAAAAATGAAACCTATTTTTTTAAAAAATCTAAGTGTAAACACAAAGATATTTCTTTTTTGTTAATTTCTATACAAAGATTTTATAAAAATAAGCAAAAATATTTAAATAAATCATAGAAAATGTACAAAATTTTTGCTCATTCCTAGAAACAATTGAAGTGGATCTTACAAACTCATTTATAATGTCAAGATCAAAGAATCTAATAATGACCTTTTAGGATCTTGCCAGCTTTCTTGTAGTTTTTGACTGTGGATGATTGACTTCTTCAAATCTTTTTGAACTAATAATTAATATTTATTTTGTTTAATTATCAAGTAAATATAAAATTGGCAAAAAACACTAAAGATAGCCACAAGAAAATGAATCACAGAAGCACAACATAGTATACTACAATGCAGTGTTTCTCAGAATCATTGAGTTAAAAACTATTAGTACTATAGTTTCATTCAACTAATATATTAATTCCTCTGAATTTCTAAAATTGTTGGCAAATGCAAGTTTATAAACACTAAAAATTTAACAGATAGTCCAATCTATTCAATTTTTTTATCACTTACTAATGGGTAGAGTATTATTTAAGCATATCTTAAAGAAAATTGGTTTATATCTGCTAATTATATATATACATAAAAGCAATTCGCATCTATACAATACCAATATCAATAGCAATCAACAATCTCAATCTGTTGCTAAGGCAACATCCTTTTACAATAAAGATGGATGACCCACCTTTATTTATGGTCTAATATGTATATATTGACAATAAAGACTACAAGAAGTAAAATAAGTCTCATTAAAAGGCAAATATAACCTTTTCTGAAAGCATACTAAGAAAAAGCCAATTATTACTTTCAATCTGTATTGAAACTATGTATTACTTGGATAATAAAGCCTAATAATGCTCAAGGCTAGGTAAGATTATAAATGTTAATACACAAAAGCAATCAACATCTAAACAATATCAACAACAATCCCACTCAACAATATCAATCTGTTGCTAAGGCAACCTCATTTTACAATAAGGTGGATGTCCACTTGACTAAGCAGAGTGAGATTATTAATTCAAAGATTGAAACTTGACTAAGCAGAGTGAGATTATTAATTCAAAGAAGTTTAAATAAGCCTTAGTAAACAGGAAAAATATAATCTATCTAAAAACAGACTAACAAAGAGACAGTTATAACTTTTGAACTACATATATACTACTTAGATACTAATCCAGAGTATCTAGGATGTACAGGGAATGTATATATTGAACATATAGCAATATACAATATTTATGAGCTGTAGAATCATTAGGAGTAAATGGAAATACACCTGGGTCTCTTTTTACATGGACTTATTTAACATGATTTTGAAGTTACGCGATTCATGTTTCACCGGAAGTCGAACTTCTATAATGCGCTATTACTTCAAATAATAAATTTCGTGCACTTACGTTATATTGAAAGTAATAGCACATTATTGGAACTTGACTTTCATCTTAGTAATTTCAATATTTTCAGAGCTTTATGATAGTAAGATTTTATGCAATAATGAAATTAAAATCGTGATTTCCACATTTTATGTATACACACATTAAATTTTACAAGATTATAATGTAAATTTGTTCAAACATATTTTTCAGTTGTTCTTGAGGTAAATCAATCACCTTTATTTTAAACATAATAATAGGTGCAGCTTCTACTGACATATGACATTCGGGGTCCAACACATTTTTCGGACCTCAGAAAGCTCATCGGTGCTGGTTTTTGTTTATTTATTTCAAGAATGTATTGTTTAAATATCTGAATGGGAAAACCTATGTTTGGGTGAATCCTCTGCTGAATGAAATTTGCTTCCTCCCTTTATAATTCATCATTGGAAGATCAGTCAGTCTGCAAGAGCTTTGTGTTTAGTCTTTCTGGTACATGCCTGAACTAACCCTATTTATTGTGTCATAAACTTATACTCCCAATTTATTTTCTCTTAAATAAAATATTTTAAATATGTTTAAACTTAATTTGGCTGACATTTGTCTTGGTGCTTTTGTGTCTCAATTGTCTAAACAATTTTAAAATCTGTTGTTTCTCCCTGAGTTTAGTCAGCGCAAACCATTATCATCATCCATTCTGATCACAGTAAAAAAATTTCCATGTGATGGAAGTGATGTGGTCTGATGGCGCCCTTAAACTGTGTCAAGAATATCTCGGATTGAATGCCCAGATAAACCTTTCCTTTTCCCCCCCCCCCCCCCCCTCCCAAAAATTTTTTTCTTTTTTTTTCCCCCCCCTTTTTCTCCCCCCAAAAAAAAAAAAAAAAATCTCTCTTTTTTCTTTTTTTTTTTTTTTTTTCCCCTTTATTATCTTTTTTTTTTTATATTCAATTAACAAATGCCAAAACTAACATTGCCACCAGAGTAGCTCAACACCGATACCTTTACAATAAAACCAAAACAAAGTATGAAGGTAATTTGATTTTTGTCGAACATGAAAGAAACTCTGGACATGCTTTTCTACCTACCACAGCCAGTGTCGTTTGCTCTGAAACATACGACAACAAATGTAAAGTTAGGGAAGCTTACTTCATTGCTGCTGACCCATCGGCAATCAACAGAAGAGAGGCCTGCTATTCCCTATCTCGTAAATGGTCCACGTAACATCTGCATATAAATTTGCATAAAATTTGCATAGTTTTACAGTTATTAACAGAATAACTCATCATGAATATGGGACTGTAGACTGTCCTGAAAGTGCTTGGCAGTAAAAATTTTGACAATTTATTAATAGCTTCATTAACTATGCACAGAGCACATATATATATTAATTTATTTAAGCGTTAATGAAGTAAAATCTTAACTATTTCAATAACAATAACTATGCACGAGACCGGCAGCTACTTCATACTGGACTGTCAATTTGCACATTTCAGCAGAGAATATATTTCTTTACAAAATGTTATCAGTGTAAAATTGTACCTAACTGCTGCAAAATTATTATTAACAAGACTGTATATAATTACGATAGAATCAAAATGAATTTACAAAAACAACTACTAATTTCTATCATTAAAGGATGCAAAAGGGTCTTAAAAAAGAAATGAGAAGATGGAACATAATTTCCGACAACTACCTGATCCCCCCATTTATCACCGACAGATGCAATAGACATACGAACGCTCTGTTCAAGAAATTCAATAATAAAATAAAATTTTTAGCAAAAAAGCAAAATATTCAATTTGATGCGCTCAATAGCAACAAGTTTGTCAACCTTACAAACTCAAACATTCCACACATGATTAAGGAAGTTTTTGAATTAGGTCCAAAATTCATAGGCGGATGCTGGAAGAATCCCAAAATGGAAATCATTGCTGACGTCGAAACAGCTTTAATGGACAATCCACTAAAGGAACCAATTATCACACGGATAGCAAAAACTATCAAGAATAAGCAGCTAAACAATTATCCTAATGATTGGAACAAGAAAATTACTAACACAAATCAATTTCTAGTGGATAATTCCATCATTTGCTTAAAAGAAGACAAGGGGAACAGATTTGTATTGATAGATGACGATGAATATAATATTAAGACTAATACACAAATCGAAAAATTAAAATTTGTAAATCTAAATAATTTTAACAATAGGCTTAACAGAGACAGATTTATATCCAATATATTACGAATAAATTGTGACAGCATCTTTAGAAAAGCCGAATACCATCGTATATACCCGTCAACCTCTTCTCCTCCTAGAATCTTTGCTAACATTAAGCTGCACAAGCCTGATAAACCTTTGAGACTTATGATTGATTTTGGCAAGGCACACTATTTCAACACGGCAGTTTTGATCAATCGCTGGCTTATTGATATATTAGGCTTTGGCGATTACACCATTAAATCAACTTTCATGTTTGTAGGAAAAATTAAACACGCGTTTATACCAGCTAATTTTAAAATTGCATCATTTGATGTGGCAGAGCTATATGGCTCCATTGACCATAAACAATCTATCAAAATAGTCAACGATAAATTAATTGCAAGAAACTGCCCACCTACACGTGCCAAATTCATCATCGATTTTTTTAAATGGCTTGATTTAAATATAATTGCTGTTTTCAGAGATAAGTGGTTTAGTATGAACAATAGATGGCTGATGGGCCTCCCACTTAGTGGTATAATGGCAAGCGTTGTACTTGACCATTACGAGAATCTAATACTACCTGCACTCTTCATGTCAACCCCACATATGATATATACAAGCTACATTGATGACATATTCGTTGCTGCCCCAGAAGACATCATCTCTAACCTTCACAATAGCCTCTATAATAATACCAAACTTACTTTTACTACTACTTGGGAAAACCAAGACAAACAGGTTAAATACCTTGACATATGTGTTAGCAAAAACATAGATAAACTGGACTACCAAATGGTAGTCAAACCTTTGGAAGTAAGAGGCTTGACAAACCCCAATTCTTACGCACCTCACTCATACAAACTTGCAGCCCTCTCCTCATTCATGTTTAGGAACCATAACTTGTGCAAATATGAGGCAGATAAAAGAAAAAATCTCATCAATTATATAACTGATTTAAGGAAAATTGGACACACTTATTCATCCATCAACAGAAAAGTCAACAAATTTTTCTATAAAATAAACCACAACCACAAGAAAGAAAACAAACCAAGAATCTTAATTCCATACATTCACTCTACAGCTAAAAGCCTTATCAATTAACTATTATGTGACTTTGAAGTCGCTTTCCATTCACCTTCCATTATGTGACTTTGAAGTCGCTTTCCGTTCACCTTCCAACACCAATAGACTGATAAATAATACCAAAGACAGGATCAAACCTGAACTCACCCCTCAAGTTGTGTACAAAATTACCTGCCCCCAAAGAAATTGCAAGGCAACATATTATGGAGAGACCAAAACTAACATTGCCACCAGAGTAGCTCAACACCGATACCTTTACAATAAAACCAAAACAAAGTATGAAGGTAATTCGATTTTTGTCGAACACGAAAGAAACTCTGGACATGCTTTTCTACCTACCACAGCCAGTGTCGTTTGCTCTGAAACAAATGACACCAAACGTAAAGTTAGGGAAGCTTACTTCATTGCGGCTGACCCATCGGCAATCAACAGAAGAGAGGCCTGCTATTCCCTATCTCGTAAATGGTCCATGTAACATCTGCATATAAATTTGCATAAAATTTGCATAGTTTTACAGTTATTAACAGAATAACTCACCATGAATATGGGACTGTAGACTGTCCTGAAAGCGCTTGGCAGTAAAAATTTTGACAATTTATTAATAGCTTCATTAACTGTGCGCAGAGCACATATATATATTAATTTATTTAAGCGTTAATGAAGTAAAATCTTAACTATATAGGATAGTAATTTTTCAGCACAGCCAATGTAGGACTTTGAGTTTTCAAGCCCATGTGAGATTTTGTTTAGACAGTTGAGAAAGATTTCAGGTGTAAGAGGCAAGATTTAGTAGGTGGAGGTTCGGTTTTTGTTAATTATTGCATGTATTTTGGAGCAGTTTGGTAGAATGGAATTGTCTTTTTAATATGAAATAATTTAGAAACAGTAAAAAGCATATTTTCTAAAAAATCTGTCAGAGTTAATTTTTTTGAAGAGTTAAATATAGTTCATGTTTGTCATGAAATAATTTATAGAAAATCAGGTAAAAGAGTCTTCACGTGAAACTAAAAATAAATTGGTTTTATTAACTGTTTGTTTTAAATATGAATTTGAAAAGAAGAAAAGAGTTAGAAAAAAGATTAAGAAACATGATTTTAAAGTTGAAATAGAAGCCATATATAGAAGGATCTTAGGTCAAACATTAAAAAAGTTTGTAGATGAGAAATTCTTTCCGTATATTAATGCTGATAGTATGAGTAATAAAATGGAACACTTAGTAGAAAGGTGTTTTGCTAGGCCTAAAGGCTTTCAGACATATGAGATAGAAAACAAAATAGAATGTGAAAGAGACAAGAGAAAATTGTATAAGCTAAGAAAATATAAGAGAGGGAAAGGAACTTATTTCAGTAGGTCAGTAAAAGGAGTAAAAGAACCACCGAACAAAAGTTAAGGGTTCAGCTTTTAGTAATTGGACAGATTCTTTTTTTAAAAAAAGATTTTGTTAATGGAATATGAGAATGGAGAAATGTTTAAAATGAAACATTATTTTGTTTTTTATGAGTCCAAGGCAAATTTTCAGCTGAATTTCTAAGAATAGTTTTAAAGTGTTTATAGTGTAAAAAAAAAGTTACAGGAATGTTTTTTTTTTTTGATCACGTCTTCAGGCAGTTGAATTGGATTGACATTCAATTCAAGGGTTTTACTGCCAAAATTAAAAAGCTTTTAATTGCTTTAAGTTTCTAAAAAAAAAAAAAAAAAGAATTTTAATTATTAAAAAAAAGTACGAGTATTAAATCACCTACTCGTTTTATTTAAAATAGACTGTTTTAATGTTTTAAAATTGTTTTTAAAATAGTTTTCTTATACCGCTTGTTTTTACTTTTTTTAAAAAATCAATTTGATTTAAAAACAAGCTGGCTAGCTAATTACATTCCTGTTGCTTTTATATTAATTATTTTAAAGTTCATTCTAAAAGTGGAGATTTAATTGTGTTGTGGTTTTATAATAATCCCTGGGTAGAATTCTTAGATTAGATTGAACCGGAGATTAATATTTGCCCTGCCTTAGGCATAGAATTCAACAACAAGGCTAGTTTTCATGGGAAATCGAGTGGAGGTATAAATAATACCAAAAATTTCATGGGTTAGTCTAGTCTATTCTATCCTAAAGAGATTAAGTCAGCACTTTGTCAAAGTGATTAGTTCAGCTGCTTAGTTCCAATATTCATTCGGATTAATCTTTTCAATGTTTGTACCATTAGCAGTTTGGACATTTAATCTTTAAAAGCAAAAGTTGCAATTACTAAAACAATTTTGCTTTCTCTGGGATGCTAAAATATTCTGCTATACGTTTTATAACCAACAATATGTTGTGCTAGTTTAACTCAAAAGACGGAACCTCACCTGCCAACTCTCCATCCTGCAATGAACACCTAAAATAAACAAGACCCCACTGTCTCTACCTTGCCACTGCCACAGGACCTGAAAATAGACTAAAAAACATGTACACTCTACGTGAACTCTGCTTTACTGTAAGGTAAAGTTTTCTTTTATTTTTCCCAGGGTAAATCTCTTTTCATTAAATCTCTGCTCAGTCTAATTATACATCTGTATTCCTAAGCAATATGAAATTTCATATTTAATATTTGTTGTGATTTCTTGTATTTTGTAGTGTGTCTTGGAATCTTAGTTTTAAGATTTCAAGTTTGCTTTCAATTTTGTTTATTGGAGAGTGACGTGTGAGTTTCTATATTTTTATGTCTAAAACTTTTATAAATGTTTTAGCAGTTGAGTATGTTTTAAATGCTTACCTGTCATTATTTTAGTAGCTAATAATTAATTTTAAACACTGTGTTTGTGCTTTTGCAAACCTCCAAAAATCTTTTGGCTGGCGACTTTATTTTCCTAGTTTTCCGCGAGTGGGGATTTCATTTCTTCGTTTCTTATATCTCTGAAAGTGGAAACTAGAATTGTTTTTTTTCTTTGTAATTTTATAAGTTGCCAGCAGGAAGATAATATTTATCCATTTGTAAATTACAGGTGAGCGAGACTTTCATTCTGCTAAAGTATTTTAGGCTTTTATATTTTTATACTCATGTGCACTCTCTGATAGATTTATTTTGTATTTACATGTAGCTTAATTTATCAGCACGTGTACTCAGAACTTGTGTCATAAATTTATTTCTTAATTATAAGTAATTGTAATTCATTTTCTTTAATTTCTGGGGCAGATGTAACTAGTTTTCTAATGATTTACTTGTCTCCTATTGAGACCTTTAATTATAATTCTTAGAGTAATTTTCGCCAAACGTTTGGTTGGGATTCGCCAGAATTAATTGTTTTCCTTTTATTTTCAATCATATTTTTCAGTTGTTCTTGAGGTAAATCAATCACTTTTATTTTAAACATAATAATAGGTACAGCTTCTACCGATATATGACATTCGGGGTCCAACACATTTCTCGGACCTCGGAAAGCTTGCCGGCACTGGTTTTCATTGATTTATTTCAAGAACGTATTGTTTAAATATCTGAATGGGAAAACCAATGTTTGGGTGAATCCTCTGCTGAATGAAATTTGCTTTATCACTTTATAATTTATTATTGGAAGATCAGTCGGTCTGCCAGAGCTTTGCATTTAGTCTCTCTGGTACACGCCTGTGCTAACCCTATTTATTGTGTCATAAACTTATACTTCCAATTTATTTTCTCTTAAATAAAATATTTTAAATATGTTTAAACATAATTTGGCTGACATTTGTCTTGGTGCTTTTGTGTCTTAATTGTCTAAACAATTTTAAGATCTGTTGTTTCTCCCTGAGTTTAGTCAGTGCAAACCATCATCATCATCCATTCTGATCACAGTAAATAAATTTTCCATGTGATGTGATGTATTTGGTTTCTCCTTAAACAAAGTCAAGAATAACTCAGCAACTATGCCCAGATAAACCTGTTAGCCACTTTATTTTCCATTCCCCACTCTAAGTCTTCCCATATTCTGCCTCATCCCATTTCCACAACATAATCTTTGTCAATTCTATGGCCTTTAAATATAAATCCCCTTTATCTTTTCACAAACCCAGCATAAAAACTAATAACTCACTTTCTGTATAGTCACTTTGTTCATACTTATTCTCCCATAACTTCATTATCTGTACCCTTTCTGCTTTCAAGCATTTACATTCAATCAACAGATGCCTAATATTTTCTATACCTTTACACAATTTGCACACTAAATCACCCATAGTTTTCCATTTACATGTATATTCTCTTGTTGCTAAAGATCCTGTTTGAGCCTTAAACAATAAACTACCTTCCTTACTATTATCATAAAGTAACTCACTTCCAATATTCCGTTTACTCCTATATATATTTAAACTCTTCTTACCTTCCATACTACTTCTCCATCTCCCCAACTCCCTACTTTTTATTAATACTTCTATTCTTTTATCCCATTCCTTACCACTATAACACTCAACAATCCTCCTAACACAATCATCCCACCTTTTATACAAGTATACCGATATAAGTTCATTATCCAAATCTTTTGCATACCGCATTACCTTTCTCACCCATCTTGTTACCTGCCCTTTACTCATAACCCAATTAAACACTATTTTGGCTATTCTTTTACTATCCATAAACTGTAACCAACCAAACATTTTCATTTTACTTTTTGCATTTCTCATATAGAAACTTGACCATCCCATTTCTCCTTGAATTGCCTCCTTTGCTGTCCACATCTCTGCATCTAATGCATGTCTTCCTACTTCCCTTTGTACGTTCTCTAAATAATCTAAAATCCTTTTACTGACACATAATGCATCATTACCATATGTTAACCCTGCTACTGCAAATCCCTTCCATACAATTCTAGCTACATCATATTTATTATATGAAAATACCATTAGTTTTTTTACCAAAATCTTTCTTTTCTTTGCTTCATTTACCAATTTTTTCTCCCATTCATCCAAGCAATTTTTCTGATTACATAAGATGATTCCCAAATACCTATATCTATCCACAACACTTAACTTTATATCCCCCAATAAAAAACTACATCCTCTCTTTCCCCAGTATTCACCATCATTATATTTGATTTTTCTTCACTAAATTTAATCCCCATCTCTTTACCCACCCTTGCACATGTCAACATAATATCCATATCTTCTCTTCTTTCTGCACATAAAAAGATATCATCTGCAAAAAAAAAGACCCGGCAAAGTATATACTCCTTTGCCACCTATTAACTGTATTGCTACCCCTCTTCCTAGTCTTTCTATTGCTTTCTCCATTTCACTCAAAAACAGCAAAAAGAAAATTGGTAACATAGGGCATCCTTGCCTTAATCCCACTCCATTTTTAACTTTAACTGATTCTATATCCCCTAATTGGTAAGTATAATAATTATTTTCATATAATTTCTTAATAATATTTACTAATGCTTCATCCATTCCCAAATTGGCTAATCTTACCCATAATCTATTTCTATTTACTCTATAATATGCTTTCTCTATATCTATAAAATTCATATATAACGATCTATCTGAATTCCTACTCATCTCCATACATTGTGTAACTACAAACAAACTATCTCCTATATGCCTATCTGACCTAAAACCTCCTTGCATTTCCCCCACTACATTATTCTCTTTCCATCCATTTTACAACTCTTCCAGCTACCATATATGCAAAAACTTTATATAAAACTGATGTTACCACTATCGGTCTATAATTATTTAACTTTCTATTATCCTTACCATTTCCTTTAAATAATAATCTTATTCTTGTATTACTCTAATTACCCGGAGAAACTGTCTTCTGTGCCATCTTATTAAAACATGATAATAACTTTGTTTTTGCTCTATGCCCTAAATTCATTACCATCTCTGCTGCCCATCCATCTAAACCTCTTGCCTTTCCACTTTTCAATCTTTTTCCTGCCTCATTCAATTCATTTTTTGTGAACCTAATACTTCCATTACTAACTGCTTTCATGCTTTCTATCACTAATTTCTTCACATCTAACATCTTTTCTATATCCATTACATATCTATTTAAGATTTTCTCTAGCTTGCCTCTAGAGCTACATTCTTTTCTCTCATCATCTATTAATACTATCTCTCTTTCCCCTACATTTCTCCTTTTAATGTAATTCCAAAATTTTTTACTTCCATCTCTTCCACTTCTATTAATATCCTCCAACAATTTACTATTTAACTCCATCCTCTCTCTATAATTATCCATTTTAGATAGCTTCTTCTTTTCTAAGTACTTTCCCCATTTAGCATTAATATCATTTTCACTTTCTTTATTTTTAATAGCACACTTATACTGTCTGCATGCTTTTTTCCTCTCTTTTTACACTTTTACTAACTCTCATTTTTTTATTACTTTTATTCTTCTGCATATTCTCGACTAAAACCTTATTTGCCACTTTTTCTATTTCACCACACCAGTCCTTATATTCATCCTCAATCAACTGCTCCATGGTTTCTTCAACTTTTATTTTATACTCTTTCAACTTATTCCTATCATTCACTCTCCATCCACATCTTTCACTATTATTTCTACCTTTATTTCTATCCTCCATCACATTACTAACCATTTTTATTACAATAAAGTTATGATAACTATTACATACTCTCTTCATTATCAAACACTTTAATTTTCTGTATTTTATTCATTCCCTCTTTCTCTACCAATATACAATCTATTGTGTGAAATACATTATTCCTAGACCATGTGTATTGTCCATCATACCCATTTGATAAATTCCCAATGCTCAAATTTACTCTTTCACAAAATTCCTTCAAAAACGACCATTCTTATTATCTACATCATCAATTTCTTCAATATGTCCATTCATATTCCCTATAACCATTATTCTCTTCCCCTTTTCTTTGAAACTCTGTATATCCTTAACTAGGCATTCACATATACTATTGTTCCACTCCATTACAGTTTGACTATCTCCAGTGGTGATATACACTACTGCCACCATCCATTTTTGTCTACCCAACCTTATTTCAAACCACAAATGCTCTTGACATTTAACAGTATTTAAATATTTTCTCGATATAACACCTATACCACCACCCCTTTTTTTTTCTTTTCTGTTTATACCCTGCCATACTACCTCTTCCAAAATAGGTTCTTCTTCTTCTAAGAGTTTCCACTACTGCTAATACCTCAAGCCCTTCATTTTCAATTGCTTTATTTAATTCCAGCCATTTTTTCTGGTCTCCTACCACCTTGCATATTCAAAAACCCAATTTTAACAATTTCGTTTTTCCTAACTACTCTTTTATAAATTCTTTTGATTCCTTCTTCTCCATTACATTTATAACAAACTTTCTTACCACTAATCTTACAAAACCATTCCCTCCCCACATCTACACTTATATTTAAATCAACCATCTTTTGCTTATTTTTTATATCCCCTTCATTCTTCTTCTTTTTGATAATATTACAATTTAAAAGCCCACCCCCCTTTAGAAGTTTCCCGAATTATATTCTTTAAATATCAGACTCCCTAAACGTAGTGGGTCTGGTGTTGCCCTCTGTGTCAGAATGGATTGAATGTCTAGTATAATATATATATATATATATATATATATATATATATATATATATATATATATATATATAAACAGGTTGCAGAAAGGAGTTTGCTATTAACTGAAAGGAGACCCTTTGATTCCTCTTGGAGACCTTAAAGGAACCGAGCAGGGCAAATTCCTAATGTCCACTCCATACGTTCTTGTCATTGCAGCTGTTATTACTATGTGATTATTCATATAGTATACGAACATGGATGGGCTGTTCACCAACACGCATTAGCCAGCGTGGTGAGTTTATTGGGTTTTTACCTCTGAGTTTAAGATCAAGAAACACCATGGTCTTTCTTCTCAGTGCCTGATAAGGCAGAATGAATGTTTGTGTAAATGATAAATATTTTTCCAATACATATATACAATTATGACAGACAAAAATAAAGCATGGCCCTTATTCCCAGGAGGCTGTAAAGTCACCAACCAAGGCAGCGGTTGGTGGCCGAAGGCAGAGGGTGCTAAGAATCCCCTGATTGTGGACCCAGGCTGCCATTTGATGATGACTTTTTATTTAGGTACTTACAACTGCAGATCACTTTCAAGTGAAGGAAGATTGCAAGAATTAGAAGAAGAACTGTCTTATATTAAATGGGACATTATTGGACTTTGTGAAGTTAGAAGAAAAGGAGAAGAAACAATTGATTTAAAAAGTGGACATATACTCTATTATAAAGGCACACATATTGGAAATACAAGTGGAGTAGAATTCATTATAAATAAAAAGTGGAAGAACAATATTGTGGAGATTGATGGTGTGTCGGACAGAGTGGCAAGATTAGTTATACAACTTAATAGCAGATACCAAATGCAGATAATTTAGGTTTATGCCCCAACAAGTTCTCATAGTGATGAAGTAGTAGAAGATTTTTATATGGATGTACAAAAGGCTTTTGATCAGAGTAAACAACATTTTAAAATTGTTATGGGAGACTTTAATGCTAGAATTGGTAGACAAATGAAAGATGAAATTGCTGTAGGTAATTTTGGTTATGGTAATAGAAATGAGAGAGGACATAGACTTGTGGAGTTTTCAGAAAAAGAAAAACTTTATATTATGAATTCATTTTTTGAGAAAAATGTTAAAAGGAAATGGACACGGAAGCATCCAAATGAAGGTACAGCAGAATTGGATTATATTTTGACTAACAGAAAATACATATTTCAAGATTGTAATGTTCTTAATAAATTTAACACAGGAAGTGATCATCGATTAGTAAGGTGTAAGTTACGTGTTAATGTAAAACTAGAGAGACAAAAATTATTAAGAAAAACAATATTTACAGTTGATATTCCTAATCTTCAGAAACATTCTAATGAATTTAAATTAGAACTTACAAATAGGTTTCAAGTGTTAGGAGATTTTGAACATGATTCAGATTTGAATGAAATTAATATGAAAATAACTGATACACTTTTAAAAACTTCAACAAACATAGCTGGTAGAAAAAAGCAGCAATTGACTAATAAAATTTCTACTGAGACTAGAGAATTTATGAAGATATACAAAAATGATGTATTAAAAAGAATTGAATATGTCGAATTTTGTAAAATGGTACGGAAAAGAGTTGAAAATGATATAAGAAAGTATAACTGTGAAATAGCAAGGAAAGCTGCAGAAGAAAATAAAAGTCTCAAAAATGTTAAACAACATTTTGGTATTGGTAGGAAATTTATATCTGCAATAAGAAAAAAAAATGGAATTATTACTAAAAAGAGAGATGACATCATGAAATTGGTAGAAGATTTTTATCAAGAATTATATAGTAATAAAGAACAAGTACCTCCTATATCTATTACATCTTCCGAATTGCCCAGAATTTTAAATGAAGAAGTGAGACATGCAATTAAGTGTATGAAGAAAGGTATGAAGAAAGGAAAGGCTCCAGGAAATGATGGAATTATAATTGATATATTAAAAGAAGCAGGTGAAGAAATAGAAACAATTTTAGCAAAGTTATATACCAAATGTCTAAATGATAAAGATGTACCGGAAGATTGGAAGAATGCAGTAATAATATTAATATTTAAAAAAGGTGATAAAGAAGATATTAGAAATTACAGACTTATCAGCCTTTTATCAGTTTTATATAAAATTTTTACCAAGATAATTACAACTCGTCTACAGAGAACTTTGGATTTCCACCAACCAAGAGAACAAGCTGGATTTAAAAGTGGTTTTAGTACAATAGATCATATCCAGGTATTGAGAGAAGTCATAGAAAGGACAAATGAATATGAGTTATCATTATGTTTTGGATTTGTAGATTATGAAAAGGCATTCGATTCTATACACATTTCTTCAGTGATTAAAGCATTGGATCATCAAGGTATAGATTCAGGATATTGTCATATTTTAAAGAATATTTATAAAAATGCAACAGCAACAATTAGATTACATAATGATACTGGAAAAATCAACATTGAGAAAGGTGTAAGACAAGGTGGCTCCATATCTCCAAAACTCTTTACAGCAGTGCTGCAAAAAGTATTTTGTGGATTAAAATGGGAAACTAAAGGAGTGAAAGTAAATGGAGAGTATTTAAGTCATTTAGATTTCACAGATGATGTAGTTGTTTTTGCAAATAATGCTTCAGAGCTGCAGGAAATGTTGCAGGAGTTAGCAGATGAAAGTAGAAATGTAGGACTAAAGATAAATGTTAAAAAGACGAAAGTAATGTTTAATCGATTTGCTCAAAATATGAAAATAAAGATTGATTATGAAGAATTAGAAGAAGTTAACAGTTACAAATACCCTTGGTCAGATTATTAATACAGATGGAAATATAATGGAGGAAATTAATCATAGAATTAAACTTGGTTGGAGTGCTTTTGGTAGAAAGAGTGCTTTTGATAGAAATAACTTGATACTAAAAGGAAATATGCCTATGTGTTTGAAAAGGATGGTTTTTAACAAATGTGTTTTACCAGTTCTTACTTATGGATCTGAGACTTGGACACTTAATAGAAGAGCAATACAGAGACTTCAGCCCACTCAAAGGAGTATGGAGAGATTTATGTTGGGAGTAACAAGAAGAGATCGAAAACGCAATGTATGGGTAAGACAACAAACAGGTGTTACTGACCTTATTGAAAAAATTAAAAGATTGAAATGGAGTTGGGCTGGACATATTGCTAGAAGAGATGATAATAGATGGACAATTGAAATTTTAAACTGGATTCCAAGAGATTGTAAAAGACCCAGAAAGAGACCACATGTGAGATGGATGGATGAAGTAAGAAAATGTGCAGGGGTGTTGTGGAGAAGAGAAGCTAAAGATCGGAGAAGATGGATTAAACTTGGAGAGACCTTCATCCTGCAGTGGATTGATAATGGTTGATGATGATGATATATATGAACAGTGAAGATTGCCAATTCCTCTACAAGCTTTATATATATATATATAAGCTTTATATATATATATATAAAACTGTTGAATATGATTTCTCTTATTTTCATCTTAAAACTATTGAAAATTTTCTGATGTTCTAGCACTATTTGCAATATGTAAATGATTTTAATAAACTTTGTTTAGGTTTTACTCACTTAGCTTCCTCCTTTTAATATTTTTTGTAAACCAGTTGTAAAAAGTTCTAATTATATGGAATCACCCTGTCATAAAGGCTTCTCAATGATAATTATTTTAACGTCACCATCTAATCTAGCCACTGTTCTTGCATTATAATAAATATTCTTCAGACTATTGTAATATTCTGAATCTATATCTTGATGGATCTCAAATTCTAATCAACATGGTCATTCTTATAGAATCTTTACCATGTCTGCAGCAAATGACTATCTATCAATAAGAAACTTTTATTAAATAATAAAGAATATTTAAGAAAGCAGTGTTTTTGTGCAATATAAGTAATTTATATCACATGGAAAGTCCTATGAGAACAAATACTTCCTTTACTATTTGAACATGTTTATAAAATAAATTATTTTTAGGTAGATTATAAAAATAAATTCAGGATTATATCTTCTGACCTAAGATAATAAATGTTGTCTAGGATATTTAAATGAAAGATAAAATATGGATGAAGTAATATTTTTCTGTATTTTTTCTAAATAAACAATCAAAAATATTTAAATAAATAAAAAATAAAGTGTTGTGTTTATATAAACTCAGAATGAATATGGAATCACAAAAGTATGATTAAATATTTTATTCAACTATTATACAGCATACATTTACAATATATATATATATATATATATATATATATATATATTAACCTAAATATATAACTCAGACCCCACAACTGTCAGGCCCCATGACTGGGTGCTCTCTTTAGCCCAATCGTATATCAAGCACTAGTTGGGCGGTCACTTTAACCTTAATCTATATATCAGGTCACTTTAACCCTCACCTATAACCTCCATCTTTTCACTTATTTATAATTGCCCAGGCGCCAATTCTATACAAGATAGAATATATTTATAATTATAAATTGTTCTATGGCTTAGCTCAGTTGAGGTTATAGGATATGGTCTTTATATATGAGGCCGACAAGGATGATAAAAACGTCTATAAACAATAATACTATAAGATTAATTTAAATATGTTCAGAGCATTTACTCAATACCAAAACTATTGCAAAATTGATGATTATTACATTTATTATAGGATAGATAATAATTAGGAACGGGTACATTTATATCCATATCACTATCTATACCAAGCAAAGTAAAATGTATTATTGGCATTGTAATAATGAGATTTATTACTACCAGACAAATTAAATAAAACCTAACTTATATTGACAAACTTATATCTTCTATAACTATGTTATAGTAACCAGATGTGTGTGTGTGTGGAAATAGAGAATCGAACTTAAATAGTCAATCAATTCGTTTGAACTTTTAATTCATTAAAATATTTATAAAAAAAAAATAAATAAATAAAAGACAAAAGAAATAATTATAATAATAAAAAAAATATTATTTATGCACCTTGATAACCAATTACATCTCTTCTAAGGCAAAATCGAAATTGACTACTATTTAATATGTTAATCATATATATCTTCGGATATGTGCGTTTGATTATATTGTAAATATAATGTATTCATGAAATATATTTTATTAGACTATTTATAAACTTGTATGATGCCACAAATCAATCATCTTTTACATATTATATAAAAAAAATTATTTAACACTTATCTGTTACAATCGGTGTAAGTCATCTAACAGTAACTATACAAAATAAATAAAGGCAGAGGAAAATAATAACCAAACACTTATACTTATATGCTTAAAAATTAACGAATATCTCCAAACTTAATCTACATAATCTAATTGTCCCTTGACCATTTCTAACTTCAATTCACATTCAATATCCTTCCTATATACCGAACTTACAACAGATAAGGTTTTAATTCATTATTTTTCTTTAAATATACTTCATCAACTAAATTGCATAATAAATACATCTTTAAAATAATAATCTATAGCATTACGCACACATCCGAATATCCAGAATCACCTATTATATACTTTTTAAATCATACCAAATAATAAATTATCATACCCTAATGATAATGAAATTACATTGTTTTGTTTATTTTTTTTAAAAGAGCACAAAACAAAAACAAAAAAAAAAATTGTTTATACATCTATTGTAATAATAATAAAAAAAATTTATTTGTCAATATCCCTTATTACATATTAAGTTTTTTTAAAAAAAAACTGAAAGTTGAAAGTTAAAGAAACATACATATTAATTTTAAAAACAATGGAAATTATAACATAAAAAAAAAAATGCCTATCTGATTGTTAAGCATAACTTGTTAAGAATGCTAAGAGTTTTTTTTTTATCCTAGAATCCCGTGACGGGCGTTTAAAATGATATTTGCATGCATTGACATTCTTTCACTATATATACGCGACCAGCAAAGTTATACGATAGGAAATGATCCTCTGGTTATAAAATTAAGTAGATAAATTTTTTTATTTTAAATTTTAATTTGCAGAAGATTGATAAAAAAATGATTAGAATGAAAAAAATTGTGCTAGCGTTATTTTATACAATTTTGCCATTTTAATTTTACTTACTTTTGGCAATATCTTGAAATAAATTATATTACTTATCTTATGTGACATCAAAGTATTTTTGAAAAAGTAACAAACCTGAACCATAGCTTAATAGAAGTTTGGGGCTGATTTTCCTCTGGGTCTATCTCTTCATGGTTTTATTACTCCAGTAGTATAATAAAAATTTTCCATAAACATATCATTAGAATCCTTGCGATGTTTTTTTTAATATTTGTAATACTTTTAGAGAGTTATTGATTCTTTTAAGTTTCCTTTTTTTTTTCCTCGGAGCCTTTTTTTTTTACTTTCAAGTTTTTACACTCTATGTCTTTTTCTCCCTTCACGCCCTCTGTATTTCTATGACAATCAACTTTGGAAGCTTGCCAGAAATATTATTTATAAACATTTTAACAATACAATATTTGAATATAATAAATATAGTAATAAAAAAATATTAAATACTAATTATTAATTTTAGAAATGTTATTTACTATTACAAATAATCTTTATGATTTTTAAAACATAAGATTCTAAGACAATATATAATCAGTAACTTATAAATAAAATATATTAAAGCAAATTCTAATTAATAATATATTTATGTGTCTGCCTATTATGATATGTAAATCCTTTACTATACACAAACATCTACCTCTAAACATATAGTCCAAAACTCCACCAATCAATATACCCATTTAAAATTTTGATTTTGTTAAAATCCTAACTTCAACTAGCAAATTACATCACAATTTAAGTTTAGTTTTCCTAAAAACTCAATTTTAAATATTAGATTATATCACAATTCATTTTTCTCAACTACTTACTTTCAGCCATTGTTAGCACAAATGTGACCTTCCACATTTCTTTCTGGTGCCAACCTGGAAGGTTACAATATATATATATATATATCTGATATTCATTTATCTGATGTCATTGGATAATTGTAGCATATAGTTGCTTTACAACAACATACATTTACAATATATATATATCTGATATACCTTCATTTGATATCATTGGCTAAATATATCAACTACTTGCCATGCAACTATTGAGACAAACGATTTATGCACTCTTTTAGGCATACTTAATGTTTCCAGCTGCATCATGGCAGTTTGTCTCGTGTAGTTTATGGTGATATTTTCAGATGTACTGTTACAGCTTACCTCACTTCACGTTTAGTATTTGGTAGCTCCCTGTTCAACATGAATTTGCTGCTTTAGCAATACTGTGGACAACATGCTTTGTCTGGTTTTACTTGTAAATGGACTGATAATTTGTAGCCAAGTCCTTTCCTTAATAGGAGCAATCAGATTCACTGTGAATATTCATCTATTGACCTGTTTAAGCCATGGGTGTATTTTATCTATACATATATCCATTGGTCTGTAGCAATGTATGCTGAATCCAATCAAGATTGAATCTGGACAAGTCCATTTCTTGAAGATAAGTTGAGCCATAACATAAAATGGGCATAATTGTTGAATACACTTCAATGCTGTTACAAATGCAGACCCTGGAGTCCAAAGTTCATCAAACCATCGATCTCTTTTTTTAACACGTGACTATTTTTTTTGAGAGAGAAAAAAATTAAACCGTTATTACAAAGTTATTGCTTATTTTAAAATTTTATATCATATTTATAATATGTGCATAGCATATTAAAAAATATAAGTTAATATATTTTTTAAAGTTTTTTTATTTTGTAAAAATTGTTTTAATATTTTTAATTTCTAATTTATAATACTTTATCAAAAAAAATAAAAAATAAAAGGAACATTTTAATTAAAATATATGAAATCAATTTTGCTAAAGGTATTATTTCAGCATAAATGTATGCATGGACACACATAAATTAATTTAGTAATATATATATATAATCCAAAGAAGTATTTTAAAAAGAAACAATATTATTTATATTGAAAAATAGCTAAAATTTAATCGCGTGCATTATAAATGTTAAAACCGTCAAAACATCACATGATCACCATTTCATATGCTTACACATGCTGTTAATAAGAGTACCAAACTCTCCACACAGTAGTGCTACCAAATGCAAGCTTTCATAATCAATGGATGCAGAAAGGTTTGTGCATAAATCTAATGCATACTCATCCAACATCACCAGACTTGTTTCTAGCTTGTGGGCACTACTGCATGGAGAGTTTGGTGCTTTTACTAACAGCATGTATAAGCACATAAAAGGTGATCATGTGATGTTTTGATGGTTTTATACCTATCCTGCCCATAAGATAATGATGACTGTGATTATTAAAGAACCAAAGACCCCACAAAGTATGGATGCTGCACTGACTTCAGATCTATATGAATATACAAGCTAATGAGCTTGAATTGAAAACATTATTGAGTTTTCATTCTGGAATCAAAGCTTTATAGTTAGCTAATATGGTAAAAGATGGCTGTTGGAGAGTTGCATTAGATCCTAAGATCTAGATGCAGTGCTCTCAGATCCAAGGCTCCACATTGATGAAAGTTGCAAACTAGAAACTAGTCTGGGGATATTGGATGAGATAGGGATTTTATCCACAAACCTTTTTGCATCCATTGATTACTCTGGCTTGCACTGAGTGGCATTACTGTATGGAGAGTTTAGCCTCTGTATACTATGCATTTTTTTCACTAACTCACCTGCTTTTCCAAAAAAAAAAACTTTTATCCATTCATCTGTTCCAAGAGCAGCTATATCAATTTTAAATCTTGACAGTTTTCTTGGACTTAAGTGTGGTCCTTCATTCTGGTCTCAAAGGGTGTGTACAATGTATACATCTTGTATAATCATATAATACATTTTAAGATGTCAAAACATTTTAGTTGTTGTTGTAATGGTATGTACTATCTCATTATGAATAATAATAAAATAATTTAATTAAGTAATAAAAAAGTATTATTATTATTATTATTAAAAATAACTGGGATTATACCTATTTACAAAAAAGGTGTAAAAGGTAATCCAAGAATTATAGAGCAATATCGATTTTACCGATGCTTTCTAAAATATTTGAAAATTGTTTTAATACAAAAATAAAAAAAAAAGATATTATTAAGATTACACCAAAATGTCAACATGATTTTGTACCACAAAGATTAGTTACTATAAATCTTCTAACAATTTGCAATTATATCGCACATGTCTTAAATTTGGGGGAAAATAATTGTTTCATGTATCTTAATTAATCATGTGCTTTTGATTTACTCTCTCATAAGTTATTAATAGTCAAATTGATTAAACTGAATATACATAGAAAACAATTAATTGGATAGCTATTTACATAATATATCATAAGACTTACATCTATATCAATAGTGAAACTAATAAATTAATAAGTCAACTAAAGTATACCCAAAGGAGGAGTTCTGGTACAATGGTTATTTAATATTTTACAGTAGATGTAGGCCTAGATATAGAGCATTCAGAAATTTTATCATATGCTGATGATAACAAAATATTTAAAGTAATATAACAGGATGGGGGAATAAGAAAGGAATGAACCCAGGATGTCATGGGATGATGGCAAAAAATATAAATAATAAGGAAATATGAAAGTTATTTTATCTGTTAAAAGATATTAAAGAAATTAGATCTTATAAAGAGAGAGCATGAGATCAAGAGATATCTTTGTGAGATCAGCCAGTCAGATCCTTAGACCAACTAAAAGTATCATTATAAATCCACCAGCATTATCAACAAGGATAAGTACTAGTAATACTCAAAATAACCATTCATCATCATGAATGATATATCAATCAAACATCAATAATCAATCTTGTGACTGGATTTGAAAAATAAAAAAATATAAATCAACAGTCATTCTTGTGAATGGATTGGAAATGGGCTTCTGCAGACCAGGCTAATTATTGAGCCTTTGCCATCTTGGGTCATTTATTTAGACTTAATTTGGATGCACCACTTAAGTGATAATCCATCAGAATACATAACCAGAAAAATTTAAACAATAATGCTGGGATATTACAACAAAATGATCATCATCAATGCTCTCACCACTTGTACTGGTCAACTATAAACTTTACTTCTAATAAGACTAAGCTAAAATAAAATGTAGTACATGAGCTTTAAAGAGTATTCTCTTTTTCACCATCCAGGATGATGATTGATCATCTCTGGATGCCAAAAAGCACTAATATATAACCACATTCATATATCAGACCATTATGCATAAATCCATCTCAGAAGAACATAAGCTCTATTACTGTATGTGACCAAGAGATGATGGAAACAGATATTCTAAAAATATTTAGAACCACTAGATTAATTTTTATAATTGAACACAAGTTTATTAACAATAAAAAATGATATTAAGGTCTAGAATAAGGCTATGCATATCAATTAAGCTTTCTGATTTTGATTAACATGCAATAATAACAAATTATCACACTGTGATTTACATATATGTGATTAATACAAAATTCAAGTTATTACACAGTGGTTTATATATATATATATGCACACAGATGCACAATTTATAATATACAATTGATATATTCCAACTGACATTTAATAATAAAAATGATTAAAATTTTACATATAAGTGTCTATCTGATACACATTGATATTTGCAATACTATTGACATATATATGCACTCAAACATGTATATGCATGTAATTTCTGAATACATTTGACTTGTTACAAAATAAACATTTTTAGCTGGTTTACATATATGTCCCAATAGGTTTACTCAAAATACATCTATTTAATCTGTGTACATATGTGTGGTACAATAATTGATTAATTATATAAATGAATTTTATTTCTATCATATTTGATAATAGCAAAAACTCATTTTCCTTTTTATAGAATCAGATTTAATATATATATATATATGTGTATTCACACACTGATGTTTACCTATCTTAATTTGTTACAATAATAATATATTTTCATAATTTATTCAATATTGAAAGTATATAAAGTTCATTGTCATTTTAATAACAAGTTTTACTCTTTGATGATTACAGTTTTGTTGTTTTCTTTAAAAAAAAGTTAGTTTTCAATCAGTAATTGTTTTGAATGATTAATTATCAATGCATTTTAAAATGTCTCTTTTTTATAGTCTAAAGGATTTTCTGGAAATCCCCCTTTTTTCTTTTAAAATATAAATGTATAAATAATTCTCTCTATATATATGTTTTATGATCATAGGTTGATTTTTAATTATAAGGTTATTTTTTTAATTTTAAAAATATAGATTTAAACATTTTTTTCTCCTTTAATAAATGATTCTAAACTAATATCATTATATATATATATATATATCAGTTATAAAATGTCATTTTGCTAAAAAAAATATTTAAAATTTCATTATTATAAATAACATTATTCACCACCATTGTTTATACATTTATCTGTGCTTCTCTGCCTTTAGATACATCAGCATATGTATAATTACTTCTTCAGCATCTGTTGGTTTCTCTTGATGGAGATTAGTTCAGGTAATTGTCAGCTTTGGAAAAGTATAACCAGGTATGTTGGCATTCCATGAGCTCCCTGCTGTCTAGGAGTTGATAAGCTTCAGGCCAGCAAACTGTTTTCCAGAACACCTTTATGGCTATGAATTTAAACACAAAGAAGTGGTTCATTTTTTCCATGTAACTTCACACTCCATTATTAAATTGTAAAGCAGCTGCTTCTTCCTGTCTTGACTTCAGTTCCATTTTCATGGAATCTCTGTCCAACTCTGCTAACTAACTCTGGAACTAGCCATTCTGCTTTTCAAAATATTATTAACCAAACTTTCTGGTAAGCTCTTACAAAACTAACAAGCCAAACTTTATTAGCCAAAAACTACTATCCAGACTTTGTCGCTGGTCAATTTGTCCAGCTACTTCTCAAAATACTAAAGCCAGACTCTTCTAGCAAGCTCTTACAAAAACTACAAGCCAAAACAACTGATATTTTTTATCAGTTCTTTTATAAAATCATTTGAGGTGATAAAATAACATTGCAGACTATTTTCAATCTGTCTAATTCTTTTTAATATTGAGGTGATAAAAACACAGTAACTGAAAGCAGAGTTTTTTCTGTCCAATCTTTATCTGGATTAAAATCAATTTTAATCTTTTCAAATCACTACTTTGAAATTTTACCAACGGTATGATCTACATGTTTTTACTCTCTTCAAACCACTTTTAATTAAAAGCTACTTTTGGAATTTTCAATCTACAAAGATTTAAAAAATAAATAAAGAAATGTATACAAGCATTAATAAAAAGATTTTCACAGATAGATATTTTTACAATTATCAGTAAACATGCTTGTTTTTAAATTTCAAAATCAGAGTTACAAATAATATTTAGACCTTTTTAAATGCTTTAATTTATAATAAAATTCTGTTTTTAATCCAGATTTATTTAATGCTTTGTTTATTATTTTTTATTCCAAGAAATGTAGAAAAGTGGCTACAAAAATTTGTCTTTGATTATTTCTACTTTTCCTTTACTTTATAAATATATATATGTAAAATAAATAAAATATCCGTTAATTAAAAACAATATTGTAATTATAATTGCAATAATATTTTTAATGGTTTACAAACAATTACAAACAATTTTTAAATCCGCAGAAGTACTTTCAGTTACTTTCTAACCTGCCTCAACTGCCATTAAATTCGAAAAGCAAAAGCAGAAGCAAACGTCATCAATTCAAATTCCACGAATCTCGTATTTTAATGTTAGAAGCTTGTCGATTTATTAAATGCGTTTTATTCCTGTTTATAAAAATTGCCTCTTTAATTTTTCTTTTACTATGGCTTCTCTCTTCATGAAGAATTTTCACATTTTCAAAATTAAATTTAAATTTATATTTACATGTTTTTTCATGATCAAAAAAAACTGAAGGAAATATTAAATCACCATTATTTTTATTTTTTACACGCTTATATAACAATTCATGTTCCTTCAATCTTTTCTCAATACTGCACCTAGATTCACCTATATATGATAGCATACAATCACAAAAAATTTGATATATGACATTACTTTTTTGCTTGACAGGTATGACATCCTTAGAATTTTTGACTAATTTATTAATATTGTTTAGAAGTACTTCTGCGGATTTAAGGATTGTTTGTAATTGTTTGTAAACCGTTAAAAATATTATTGCAATTATAATTATATATATATATGTGTGTGTGTGTGTGTGTGTGAACACACAACCATAATGCTGTGAACCATGTAACTCAATGGGTTACAGTAATAAGTGATCCATTTATGATTAAATTACAAGATGATTTAAAAAAGTTTGACAATTGATATATTATTAATAGCATGAAAATAAATGTTGAGAAATATTGTGTTGTATCTTAAATATGAAGCTTTACAATTATTAATCAAATTAATATATTGAGAACAAAAAATTATAAGAAAAGCATCTCACAAGGATTTTGGAATAACTTACAGAAATAATTCTTATAATACATACTGCAAAGAAATACAAAAAAGTGTTAAAAACTATAGCAAGAGTATTGAAAACTTATCCATGAAAATGAAAATTATGTTCTTTAAAATATTAGTACTGCATTTGATATACATTGGATTAGAAATAGAAAACAGAAATAATGTAATAATGATAGACATGTTACAGAAAATATTTAATAACTTCATCAAATATATAAATGCTAATTGAAAAAAAGTATTACTTTCATTTATAACACAAAGACAATTAAAAGATCTAAGATTATGATATAATATTTTACATAAAAACTTATGTCTATTAAATTGTATAACTAAAATTAAATTTAATGAAGTTATCAGAAAGAAATATCAACTATTAAAATTTTGTATCAAAAACACTCTACTTTGCAAAGAATAAGCAAATTATACAATGCTATTGATATTAATAATAAGTTAGAAATATATATTTTATCTATAGATAAAGCTAAATTTTTAAGCATAAAATCTATATTGTAGGAAATCTTAATTGTATGACTTTTATACTGCCATTTTAGTATTCCATGCAGCTGCAATTTATGCTGTATCCAAGTATGTGATTTTATACACTATCCAAATTAAGAGATAAACAAGCAAAAAAATGTAAATAAATCAACAATTAAAAACCCCCATTAAATTCACAAATTTTAATATTTAGAAGCATTTTTCTTTCTCTGAGCCAAGTGTGTACAAATTACATATACTAATAAAATATCTTCAGTTTATGTCAAAAGCACTTATATTTTAGTCTTCCTTTATTATCATGTCAGTGTTTGAGATATAGTATTTTGCGTAATAAATTTTTTTCTCAAAGTAAGCTTGACAAGATTTCAGAATATTTATTAAACATTAACATAATTGAGAAGATAAATTTCTTAAAAAAGAAATCAGTTGATGGTTCTATAAGAGAAAAAAGTTATTAAAAAAAAGAATATTGCCCAGACAATATTTTGCTATTAATTTTATGTTAAAGATAAAAATACAATAGGAGTTATTTGTTTTTCTTATTCTCATTGCTTCAATACATACAGGAGTGAACACACACCCTGTAAAATACAATAAATGTCTCCTCCATTTATCATTATTAATTATATTAATATTATTATTATTTTTAAGATGCTTTAGATTGGCCTATATAATTGAAATTAGGTAAAAAAGGTAAGATGGTCATTCTTATTTTTCCAAAAGTATCTTGTGCTTTGGTTTGAAATTATTCTCAGCACTCAACAAGACATCATTAAGATATTATAACAAACATTGCAGAGCATGTTCTTAGGGTGGAAATCCCTTTTAATTAAATTACATATAATCTCTGTGCTAGTAAGAAAATTGAATATTACACAATATTATTTTAAAGTTTTATTTGTATTATAATTTTGATTTATATATTCATATATACAAAACGTTTGTTATATATATATGTCTGTGTTTGAAAAGTGCTATACATTTTCAGTTTAATAAACAATATATATTCTAGTCTAGTCATTGTTTATCAACAAAAGATGAGCTATTACACGCTATTTTCATTGAACGTGAGGGGGCTTAGAACAAAATATATCATATTTCGCGACTTCACTGTATATATTTTATTTATATTCTCCGTTTTTAAATGTTTTGTATACTTGAATTATATGAAAAATGAAAATAAATTATGATGATGATGATATAATAAACGCCATTTTTTATTGTTAAAACAAATCATTATGAGATATTTAATTATACATTCATATTTTTAAAATATTAAGCATTTTTAAAGTAAAAACAAAAATCACTCTACCAACAATTTATTCCATACTGAGGTTTCTCGAATATTTCAGCTTCTAAATTAATATTAAAAAATAATATTTACAGTCAACTTTCATTCCATAAAAATTTCAAAAACTGTTTTAATTAATAAGTCGTACTGCGATAAATATAAACAAAAGTTTAATGAAATTCTAGAATGGTTTAAATGTTTATTAAAACAATTCCTAATAGTGAAAAAATGTCAATTATACTTACCTCCAAACAAGTAAGAAATATTCACAACAAACAATATGCTGTTATCTAATCTAAAGAAATAACCAATTTTTATTTCACTTCCGCCTGCAATAAATAAATAAATAAATAAAAAGAGAGTAAAATAAAAATATTTGTGTTTTATAATAATATTGTCATTAACAAACTTAATTAATCTTACTTGCAAAGCATTAGAATTATTTATTAAAATCTTATGAAGATATTATTTACTTTTCTATGAAACTGAGATACATAAATAATTCTCCGTACTATACACATATCAAACATATATTAATAATTTTTACTTGTCATTCATTGGGCTAGAGATTATCCACTTAATAAATAATTTCTACAGTGTAATTTTCAGTATACCAATCTCACGCAAGGTAAGGACTCATTTCTATCCAATTTTAATAACTTGTTGGAGAGGTGTACTCATAAACATGTATGATCTCCAAGACACACATTTCGTGCTGAAACAGCACTCATCAGTTGACCCAGATCACAATGTTTACATGTATATTTATCATTGTTCAGTATATATATATATAAATAGCCAATTCCTGCAATCTGATTGCTAAGTTTCAAAGATAGTGTTATGAAAATTACACTACAGGAATACTATTCATCAAGTGATTATTAAAATTAGAAAAATAATTAAAAAATTTGAGATTTTACAAATGTACTACTTTTGATATCAATAAAGAAAAGATCTCATCTGGACATAATTGGTTACAGTTTCTACAATTATGTCATTTTCTGATGTTAGTTAGAATGTTGTTGTAGACAATTAGCGAAATAAAGCAACAAAATTTTATTATGTTCTGATATTGTTTTTTTTGTTTAGATTATTTGAATTTTATAGAATTCTTTATCCATAATTCAATGATGTAATAAAAAAAGTTTAAGCATTATCAAGAATGTGAATAAAATGTTCAATTTTGCATTTATTTATGTCTGTGAACTTGGTTTCTGCAAAATCTGAAATCAATGGATTTTCATAATAGAGAAGGACATTTGAAAATGCAATGTCCATTTTACCAAAAATTTCTAATTGAAAACATTAAATAGAAGTGTTGTTCATGGTATAGAAATATGACATTTTAAAGCCTCCAGGAAATGTTAGAATTTACAAAAGATCTTTTTGAACTTGACAATCTATGCTATCTCGTACTGCTGATACACTTGATCACACACATGTCAAAAAGATAAATAATCACAATGTACGTATTTTGTGGTGAAAAGATAAATAATCACCAATATACATATTTTGTGCCAAGCCACAAAATACATGCATTGGTGATTATTTATCTTTTTGACATGTGTGTGATCAAGTGTATCAGTAGTATGAGATAGCATAGATTGTTGAGGATCATATGAAAATCTGAGTTCAAATCCCCTATTTATTATATATTGGACTTGCAGGTACAAAAAAGCCTGTACTGTAGAAAAAATTCATATATTAAAATATAGCTTTAAGCTCTGCCCATCCCTCATATATGTATGTAAATGGATTATGTCCTGTGCATGAGGGATCAGAGGGACTTATGATCAACATGGGTAGGATGAGAAGGTTGGCACCAATGTGGGCTTTGAGCATTCTGTCATCAGATTTTCAATGAAATGCATGGCCGAAGAGTTGTGGGGTCAAGGGGTTTGAAGCCTGTCCATTAAAGTATGAAGATTGGCTATCTTAATATATGCTGAACATTGACTGTATATATGTGTAAAGATGATAATCTGGAGCAATAATTGAGTGCTAGTTTAGCTTGAAATATCTATACTGGTGATTATTTCTCTTTTTGACATGTGTGTGATCAAGGGTATCAGCTGTATGAGATAGTATAGATTGTTGAGAGTCATATGAAATTATGAGTTCAAATCCCTTATACATTACACACTGGAGTGCAAATATAAAAAAGCCTGTACTGTAGAAAAAAATCATATATTAAAAGATCTTTTTATATATGATTCAATGCAATCAACAGTCAGCAACACAAACAAATGTCTAAATAAAAACTGAATTAAACACATTTACAATATTCTAAAATGAAAATAAGTTAATATTTTAAAGTGAGCATTAGATAATATTTCAATGTGGAAATTTTATGATTTAAAGTATGCTGTGACATCATGAAAGAATGCTGGAATGACTAATCGATCATCTGACAATAAGGTATAGACATGATTTACTGTCCAGCTTTAATTCATGCCAAGTGAATTTTTTGAATGACTTTTTTATCCAACAAAATGATTAAATTTTTGGAACTGCCCACTACTGAGGACAATGTAGTTCACCACTTTCAAAAGGTGATGATAGACTGGAATAACTATCTCCAAAAAGATGGTGTGTGTAGTATCTTATTCTGAGAAAAATCTAATATCTTACAAAAGTGATGACTTGTAAGCTGCTAGAAGCGAACATTTTTACATAAATCATAGCTATGCTTTTGTTTGCATTTTACAGGATATAAAAAACTTCAATCTGCTCCAGTGATTGTAAGAAACAATCTTTTGTGCTTCCTTTTTATTGGAATAAATGTATGTTGCTAAAAGTTTATTTGCTGCAATACCATTTCTTGCAAAAAATCTGAATACATGTTTATTTTCAGTTAATAATATTATAGTCACCATTTTGTATGAAAAAAGATTAGTTCTCATCATTTTTGCAAATAACTTGTAACACTTCATAACATAAATATGTGTTTGTTATGTTACCATTTTATACTAAATAAAGTTACTCATCATCATTTATCAAAATTGATGGATTAAGTTCGGCAGATCTCATGCAGGCATTATTTTTTATGAGATCACAAGGTTAGAAAGTTATTATTAGATAAATACATATGTAATAATTCATAGCAGGTCTAATATGCAAGTGGCCAATTAACTATCAAACCATAAATGCTAATAGCTAGATAGTTAGTTTCTTTATTTAAGTCACTTCACAACATGAAAATCTTAAGACAACCAATAGAATATCATTGCTCTATTATTAAGGTTGCTTTGACAATGAGATTAGTGATGTTCTATTGATTTATTTAAGCTGTTGTGAAGTGATTTATCAATCAATAATTGCAATCATGTGTGTGCAAAAACATTCACAGGCTGCACATGGTTCATTATGGAAGTTTGTAGAACCAATCTAAAGATTTTGGATTTATTTTAAATATTATAATAATTTGAATCTAATGCTTATTAGATATTTTACTAATGGATAATATTGATGTTGGTATTATTAACTGGTGTTTTTACATCACTGCATATCCACACATTTTTCATTTGTCTTGGACTGACTTGAACCAACATATATGCTTCATGCATTCATAGCGAACATGTGTGCAATTGTTTCTTTAATATTAGAGATAAAATTTAGGCAAAGTAGATTTAAAACATAAACACGCATTTCAGTTATTTCTTCAATATTAGAAATTAAAGTTATGCAAAGCAAATTTGAAATATAAACACACACATGCATCCCAAATGATGATTTTAAATCTAGATTAGTCAATTAGAAGTGTAGAGATGATGCAACCTTGTTTCCAAAGTTGTTTACGTCTGCATTCCAATTCTTATTTTTCTCAGTAGAATTTCTGAACTGTTTTCATCCAGAAAATTAATAGAAGTTTTTACTTTTAAGCTTGAACTATGGAAGAACTAATTTGTAGACACAAAATTGTATTAATAAAAACCTTTTATGGAGAGAGCATTGTTGTAACCAGAAAAGCCAACCTTTTGTAAAAGTATCCCATTTGTTTCTTCCACCAATCCAAGGTCATTCAAAAGTTCAATCCTAGAAGCAAAGATTACTCCTCCCTTTGCACTGATATAATTAGTTACAAATATGCAAGAACTTTTCTCTCTTGAAAAAGAAAGATTCATTTTGTCTTTTTTTAAAAAAATATTAAATTGAACCAAGAATAAATTTCTAAAGTAAAAAAAATAATTATTTTAACAAATAAAATAATTGATAGTGTATTTGTCTGTTGACAATCCACTGATCCACTGATCCATCAATTCATTTAAAATGGGTTTAAGCTGGTTATCCAAGCTATTGATTATGAAATTAAATATTTTACTGTGAAACATGATATTTGATAATTTAATGAAGTACATGAATGAAAAATGAAGTTGAAAGATGGCAGAAACATACATGCACATACATGAATGTTGTACTACAAGTGTAAACCAATATAACAAAAATATAAATTTCTATGACTATGAACCAAATATACTGCACTACTTACACTATGGATTGAAATATTAAAAAGCAAATAAACCAGAAAATCACCCGAACAAATATCAATCACTGTCCTACAGACAAATAAGACAAACTTTGATCACTTTAAACTATTCTGACAATTTCTGTGACAAGCCACCCCCATTTTTATTATTAAATACTCACTTAAGAAAAAGATTAAATCTCTCAAAACTTTCAAATTATATCCACAAGTGCTGCCCAAACAGAGTTTTAGTAATAACAATTTTAAAAATTCAGATTATTTCATTTTTTTTTATTTAGATGCAATCAGCTGTTACTGATACAGTGCTATTTAATAATCATAGGTCAATACAACACTACATAACGTATGTGTTCACTTATAATAAGTTGCAGTCTGCTTGCTGCTTAAAAAAGATAGTATCCCCTGTCTGGACTTACTGTTTGTAGACATGTTATAGCTCTATAATAAGCACTACTGTAAAGAACAAAAAGATTAATAGGATTGCAGTAAATCAAATAATCAGAAGACCTCAAGAATAACATGAACATGAATAAAAGAACTACTCAAATGCTTTTTGTAAATAATAGTAATTACCCTGATATATTTATAAAAGGTAGACTCTAATAATTCCAAAGTTTTACTTGTAAATACATCAATTTTTTAATAATTCCAAAGTTTTATTTGTAAATACATCAATTTTTTGTTAGAAGTTCTGATCAATAACCATTTCATTGTTCAGTTTTAGAGCAATTGCAAGTTGGTAAGATACAATAAACAGCTCTATAATAACACAATCTTTATAATCAATGAATCATTAGTTCTTTACCCTATGGACAGCTCCAGAGAGCAGTGAAAGAGCTAATTCATCTATTTCTCCATACTGTTTTGTTCTGAATCCAGTTGTTCACTTGCATATTTTTTTTTTCAACTTTTATATCATCCAGCAAGGTCAACCTTTTCCAATCTTTCATCTTGTTGCCATTCCCTCTTCCCTTCAAAACATCCTTTATTAAACTATTGTTTGTTCTTTTTATATATGTCCAATCTAATTTCTCTAACCATATAATCTTTCTTATTTACTCTTTCAAAATTTATCGTTTATCATTTCATTCATCCAACTATTTTTTTTATTCTTCTTCATGTTTACATCTCAAAGACCTTCAATCTGTTACTAATTCTTTTACTCATTGCCTACATTTCATAACCATACAATAACATAATTCACACATAGCTCTTAATTTGTTAATCCTCTTTTCAAAAGTTCATAAAATAATTTTTTATTTTAATAAATGTCTCTTTCACCAATGCTATTGTTTTTTAATTTTCATTTTTGCTTCTTCTATCTTCACTAGACTCAAATATAATTTCATACAGTCTGATAATTAAAGTGTGTTTTATTTTTATATAATAATTTATTGCTGTCAAAATATGAACAAAATTAATGTAAGAGTTACTATTTTCATTATTATATACATATAATATTTAAATACACCTATATAGTCTATAGTGAACTTAATATAATTAGAAAGGGTTTAAACTTAGATGTTTAAGCTTTCTACATCTATCCACTTCATCCTATTTAACTGATACACATGCATGTGGTCATGGGTATCAGTTATATAAGATGGATAGATGTAGAAAGCTTGAAAGTCTGAGTTCAAATCCTTTATATATATAGTCTCTTAGTTAATTAACTACTAACTTGCATCAATGTTATTTTTTATTTATTTAGACTAACCAATTTACTCTTAATATTTCATCTGTTTGCCTAGAGTAAGATGTATTTATATTATGTGCGTTATCTAATTTCTAATTGAGGGATTGGATATATGTGATTAATATCATTATTTGCATATGTAACTTAACCTTGGTGGGGCATCTGATATAACAAAACTATTTTTGTGTGTGAATACTTATCTACTTTTATAAAATAAAAAGAAAAAAAGGTAATGTGATTAATCATTACCTAAAAATATAGATTCCTTGTCAAAGGTGGTACCAGCTATTGTTTGAGAGATTGTAAAAATAACTTACATATTACTATTAGTGGGAATAAAACTGTTGTTGTTATATATATATATTGTGCCAGGCATTATCAAATGTCCATGCACAAAATCTGCTGTAAAGAATATTACAGCAGATACATTTATGAATTTGTAGATATTAAGCACAACAAATATATAAATGTGCTATATTAATAGTGGAGTGGTCTGAGCATTAAAAGACCAACACACACCAATTTAAATAATATGAAATTGACATAGAAAATATTGTAGTAAACTCATGTATTTTTTTTGGTTTTATATTTCCTTTTTGTATATGTTTTATGATATGTTATTTTATGTATTTGGCTTTCTCTGAAAAATTCAAATAGAGAAAAGCAATTGTTCCAAAATAATTGTACATATTTTTTTAATTACTTTTCTAAAAACTAATTTTATTCTGTAAACTAAGAATGTTAATTGCTTGTGCAAAAATCTGGTCAAAAGCAAAATGTTTGATAATGCTTTAGTTAAACTGTTATCTTTTTAAAAATTCTTTTGAATTGATTTTGTGAGCAAGTGGTCTGAGTAATCAATAAGGAATGTTATAATCTAAATGATAAGATAAATTGGAAGGATTGGCTGATTCGTGCTTCTCAGGGGATTAGTGGGATTGATAGTGCTGTGGGATTCATTCTTTCTTTGGCATTCAAGTCGTTCACTACTTTTGCTCCAGAGATTTTCAATCATCTAACAACTTAGAGATAAATTTATGGACTAGACCGCTGCTGACATTTTCTAAGAAATCCATTATATAGTTCTTTTAAGAACTCTTAATAAAATTTATTATCATATACAAACAGAGGAAAATATGAAACAATCTACCAGTGAGTCCAGTAAAATGACCGTGGGGTAGACAACCAGCCAGCGCACCGCCCTTTCTCTGTCCCAAGCCGCCAAGATGTGACCACGCCAGTTCCAGCCGCCCACGATGATGACAAACGCCGCCTTACTAAATGGAAGAAATCGTCACCACACAGCCAGTTAACTTGAAGCCCACTCAGCCCAGAGGAGAAGAATGAAGACGCAGATATAAGTTTATTTTAAGATATTTATTAACATTGAAATAATTAACTTTTCTATTTCCGATTAGATATATATATTTTTTTGTTATTATTATTTATCATTTAAAAATGAGAGAGTCTCTCACATATGTATAAATTTACGGTTATTGCGGTCATAAATGGTAAAGCTTTTACTTAAATCCTTTGAGTGAATTTTTCTATTTCAAATTAGTATTTTCAGCAAAGATCGCAATGAGATTTTTTTTTTTTTTGTTGTTGTTATTGCTATTCGTTTTGCTGTTGTTGTTATTCCTGAAATTCGTCAAATATAAATATGCATGTAGATATATGTATGCGTTCATACGCTTATTATATTCGGTAAATATGATATCTCATGCTGAATATCTAAAAATGTATTTAACCGGATATCCTTTTAAGTTTTTTTTTTTTTGTGACTGCTACACCTCACGATGAGTGTAAGAAGGGATTGATTTATTACAGGTTCCCCGGAAGCAAGTACTCTAATAACTTTATATTTAAAATAATAGTAAGTGTATAATTTGGCTGCACGTATATACATGTATAGAAATTTATCTTTGGCAAAACGGAAATAGATACAGTACCTTATGGTGAGTACGATATGGTATCTGAGCCCATGCAACATATTGACTTGTTGAAAATATGAAATTAATGATATATTTCATTGTGCAAATATGCATAGTTTTCATTATTATATTTCCTATCAATAAAAAGGTTTTAAAGTTATCAGTAAAAGCGTATGCCTGTATGACCGAAATTCTCATATCTGTATATCAAATCACACAAATTAAAATTTATTTCTATTGGGTAAAAAGAGCTCAGACCACTTCCATTACTTACAAACATTGTAAATAGCTTTAGGGATTTATTATTATTTTATTTCAAATTGTGTTTATCGATTTCAATGCATACATGGGTTGTTATCATTAATTATTTAGTATTTTTTTTTTTTTTATTATATCATCATTAGTATGAAATGGTGGTGGGTATTTGGGATTAAATAAATATTTAATCATAATATTAAACTTGTTTCGGTTTCGTATTATTATTTATATTGATAAAAATGTGTTCTTTCCTTATCAACCACGTACCTGTAATAATCATTTAACTTACCCATTTGAAGACCCTAGATGTAGAGTGACTGAGCTAGCCACAAAGGGATATCGCTCTACCGGGGTGTTGAATCTTATTCTCATGCTTCGCTGGACATATGGTATTGCACATCCTTCTGGGAGGGAAAAAAAATTCATTTTTATTCTTTTCTAGAAGTGGCGTGCAAAAATCTATTTTGTAAATAGATTTTTCAAAGGTGTGTACTTGCCATTGTTCTAAATATTCGGGCATTCAAATAAGATATCAACAAAAGGGTGTTTTTAACTGGAAGAGTCCTGTCAATCCACTCTTCTATCAGTTTGGCTAGAAGTACCCATATACATGAGTACAGACAATCGGCTAGATTGGTATCCATTTCTTTTCCTGTTAAATCTTGTTCACTTCATGCTCAGTGCAAGATTAGGAAAAGAATTCGGCAGGGAGTTTGGACCGGTACAATATATATATATATATGCTTTATTCACATTACATTTATGTATTTCACAAACTTAACTGAGAAGTGCAACATTATTGTGAGTTTCATGAATCCCAAAGCTATGATTTCATAGTAACAGGATTTCTAATATAGGATATAAGTTCAAACTTAGGTTGCTAGTGCTGCCGTTATGGTTGTTTAATAATATAGTCAGCTTAAAGTAATAAATATTCTAACCAACATAGATATCATAGATTATATATATATATATATATATATATAATGGTCGGGAAAGATAGTCTTATTGTATCTGCCATGCAGGGAGTCACCAGGCAATTTGAACCTAGAGAAGAATTAGAGAGAATCTTAAATAGATATGTAATGGATATA
Source organism: Epiperipatus broadwayi (assembly GCA_028023455.1). Taxonomy (NCBI): domain Eukaryota; kingdom Metazoa; phylum Onychophora; class Udeonychophora; order Euonychophora; family Peripatidae; genus Epiperipatus; species Epiperipatus broadwayi. The sequence continues at coordinate 2,038,000 of JAQFVV010000057.1, read as the reverse complement.
GAAAAGATGTTAGATGTGAAGGACTTAGTGATAAAAAACATGAAAGCATTTAGTAATGGGAATATTAGGTTCACAAAAAATGAACTGAATGAGGCAGGGAAGAGATTGAAAAGTGGAAAGGCAAGAGATTTAGATGGATGGGCAGCAGAGATGGTAATGAATTTAGGGCATATAGCAAGAACAAAGTTATTATCATGTTTTAATAACATGGCACAGAAGAAAGTGTAAGGATCATAGAAAGTTAAATAATTATAGACCGATAGTGGTAACATCAGTTTTATATAAAGTTTTGTCATATATGGTAGCTGGAAGAGTTGTAAAATGGATGGAAATGAATAATGTAGTGGGGGAAATGCAAGGAGGTTTTAAGTCAGATAGGTGTATAGGAGATAGTTTGTTTGTGTTTACACAACTTATGGAGATGAGTAGGAATTCAGGTAGATCATTATATATGAGTTTTATAGATATAGAGAAAGCATATGATAGAGTAAATAGAAATAGATTATGGGTAAGGTTAGCAAATTTGGGAATGGATGAAGCTTTAGTAAATATTATTAAGAAATTATATGAAAATAATTATTATACTTACCAATTAGAGGATATAGAATCAGTTTTAAAGTTAAAAATGGGGTGGGATTAAGGCAAGGATGCCCTATGTCACCTATTTTATTTTTGTTGTATTTGAGTGAAATGGGGAAAGCAATAGAAAAGACTAGGAAAAGGGATAGAGTACCATTAATAGGTGGCAAGGGAGTATATACTTTGTTGAGTCGTTTTTTGCGGATGATATCTTTTTGTGTGCAGAAAGATGAGAAGATATGGAAATTATGTTGAGGAAATGTGCAAGGGTGGGTAAAGAGATGGGAATTAAATTTAGTGAAGAAAAATCAAATATAATGATGGTTAATATGAGGGAAAGAGAGGATGTAGAATTCTTATTGGGGGATATAAAGTTAAGTGTGGTGGATAGATATAGGTATTTGGGAATCATCTTATGTAATGAGGAAAATTGCTTGGATGAATGGGAGAAAAAATTGGTAAATGAAGCAAAGAAAATAAAGGATTTGGTAAAGAAACTAACAGTATTTTCATATAATAAATATGATGTAGCTAGAATTGTATGAAAGGGAGTTGCAGTAGCAAGGTTAACATATGGTATTGATGCATTATGTGTTAGTAAAAGGGTTTTAGATTATTTAGAGAAAGTACAAAGGGAAGTAGGAAGACATGCATAGGATGCAGAGATGTGGACAGCAAAGGAGGCAATTCAAGAAGAAATTGGATGGTCAAGTTTTTATATGAGAGATGCAAAAAGTAAAATAAAAATGTTTGGTAGATTGCAGTTTATGGATAGTAAAAGAATAGCCAAAATAGTGTTTAATTGGGTTATGAGTAAAGAGCAGGTAGCAAGATGGGTGAGAAAGGTAATGTGGTATGCAAAAGATTTGGATAAAGAATTTATATCAGTATACTTGTATAAAAGATGGGATGATTGTGTTCAGAGGATTGTTGAGTGTTATAGTGGTAAGGAATGGGATAAAAGAATAGAAGCATTAATAAAAAATAGGGAGTTGGAGAGATGGAGAACTAGTATGGAGGGTAAGAAGAGTTTAAATATATATAGAAGTAAATGGAACATTGGATGTAAGTTAATTTATGATAATAGTAAGGAAAGTAGTTTATTGTTTAAGGCTCGAACAGGATCTTTAGCAACAAGAGAATATACATGTAAATGGAAAATTATGGATGATTTAGTGTGCAAATTGTGTAAGGAAGGTATAGAAAATATTAGGCATCTGTTGATTGAATGTAAATGTTTGAAACCAGAAAGGGTACAGATAATGAAGTTATGGGAGAATGGATATGAACAAAGTGATTATACAGAAAGTGAGTTATTGGTTTTTATGCTGGGTTTGTGGCAAGATAAGGGGGATTTAGATATAAAGGCCATAGAGTTGACAAAGATTATGTTGTGGATAAGGGATGGGGCTGAATATGGGAAGACTTAGAGTGGGTAATGGAAAATAAAGTGGCTAACAGGTTTATCTGGCCATAATTGCTGAGATATTTTTGACTTCATTTAAGGAGAAGCCAAAATACATCACATGGAAAATTTATATTGTAGGCAGATACGTAAGTTAAAGATTCACATTTTTACATATATATTTTATTCTGACCATTAGCCCATGCCACTAGCTCATGGAGACACAGAAACTTAATATAATTTCTTAAAATATATTTTAAGCAAAAAGATTTTAATAAAATAAATAAATAAGCTACTGCCAGAAATAACACACACAAAAATATTTATTGATGCATATATAAATATTTAAAAATTGAGGAATAAAATTTATCTTGTTGATATTTAAATATTAAATTTTTAAATTAAAATTATTATTTTAAACAATCCACACAGATGGATTTTAATAAGAGTTTGTTTTATGATGTTGAGTATAGATACACCATATGGATTCGTTCAAAAAAGAAAATATCCTATAGCCCTTATTTAATCCTAGGCCAAAAGTTCACAGTCAAACCAAGGCCAATCTATCTGATATATCGATGTATTTAATGCAGCATGAATACGACAGCTCATTACCATGCTGTCAGAAATGCACATCTGAACAGCATGGTTATAGAGAAGAGATTGTCTCTCCTCCAGTACAGGAATGTTACCTCTGCCTGGAAAGAAGAAGAATAAAAAATACCCCATAGGAAGGGATTGCAGTCCATTTTGCCATCTTACTATCCCATTCTATAGGCTAATGGCGTGATCCAAGGAGCAGGGAATACATCTGCTTCCAATGGTCATTAAGCGAAATGGGACCTATTTTGCCCAAGTGCGGCATATACATGATCCTGCACGTAGCAGAACTTCATACTACATTTACTAATTACACCAATATATCCAATACATTAACCCAATTTAACTGTGAAACAACTAACCCAAGATTAACCCTCCCTTAAACTAACAAACTTAACGAATCTATATAGCCGTCCACACCCAACCTAAATTTAAATACATTCTAATGATATAATTAATATATATTAATAAAAAATGGAAATAATTAAAATAGCAAGCTTATATAAAATAAGTATTAATAATTGATTTAGAGTTCTATTCTTGGTCAGATAAGAGTCCATTTATTTATGTTACTTTTTTTTACGGATTGATTACTTATTTTCAGTTATTCATTGCAAATTTAGAAAAGTTCCTATTAGATAAGCAAAAAATTTTATACTTTCCGGATTCTGCAGAGAGGACTATCTTCATGGTCACTTATTAGATTGCTTGTCCTCTTTAAAATGAAGCCACTACTTGCCATTCCTTTTGGTCCATAACTGTTATAGGGAGGCCTCAGCTGGTTGTCAAGAAATTAAATCTATTGCAGACTCCTACATCTTGAAATCTGCAATACAGCTACAGTTCATATATAGCTTAATAGGCAGCATCTGAGACAACAGCAATTCTTATTAATAATATTTTGGCTTTTATATTTTTATTAGCTTCTTATCAGCAAATTTTCGGATTCAACAAGCAAGACATCACTAATTCTAGAGTCTCTTTTTTTTGGTCTGTGTGGCTTGGTGCTTCCATTGGTCAAGCTAATTCTTTTTATTTTCTTATCTGACTTAAATTATTTTAAGTGCCCCAAGGGCTAGTTTGTTTTAAAACAATCATTTAATTAAAAAAACAACAATCATTTCCATTTTGAGATTACAGGAATTAATTAATCCATGTTTCCATTTGTATTTATGTTACTTTAAAAAAATATATATTTTCTTTACTTTTTTTTTTTATTTATAAAAAAAAGTACATTCAAATACTCTCTTTTTTTATTTTAAAAAGAAAAAAATACTTTTATGTTTTTCATCGGTGCGAACTACATATACATTAAACAACTTTTAATTTTCAGTTTTTAAGTTAAGTTTTTTCTTTTTAATAAATCAATTTTTATTTACGATCTTTTTATTTTCATTTTAAAATAATGTAACGGCATATCATATACCATTACAATATATATATATATATTATGAGCAGGAAATATTACTATTGTGGAGTTAACATTATTAGCAATTGGCTTTAAGCTGATGCTGCCCCTCAGTATGTTTATCAGTTTTTGATTGGTCATTAGGCCATTATCTTATATACTTGAAGCCAGTTACATTTGCTGTCCATATAAATATATATAAATTTAATATTTCAACCAAAGAATGACTTTCATAAATAATTAAAATCATACAAAAATTACATGTATTCTATTTTAAATTAATGTTTAATTTCCAAATATATTAATGTGAAATATTGAACATATATATTTAAAAGCTGCATAAAAAGAATTTTGGCTGCAGTTTTATAACATACATCTAATGTAGTCTTCAATAAACATAAAATTATTTTTAATTAAAATTTATAAGCAGAATATACAAATAATATCTACACAAACTGCGAAAAGTTAAAGTAGCCAATATAAGAATCTAAGTACCCAAATTCACAATTACATCATATTTAAAATTAAACTACCAATTCATTGCCTGTACTTTTCCTATCATGGTAGAGCTCTCAAGTGCAAAGTTTGAATCAACACAAAACAAATATATATTATCCTAACTTCGCATAATTGTAAATCACATTTTAATTCCATTTATTAGAGCAATCAATTTTTAATAAGTTAATAGCTTCAGAATCATAAATCTTATTTTTTTAAAAAAAAGAACAAAAAGAGAAAAAATTAAAAATCTCATTTAATAAAGATTTATGATTTTGAAGCTATTAATTTATTGTAAAGCTTTTTGATATTAAAGGTAAATGGCCATTGAGTTAAAATTATTGTGTCAACTTGAGATTTGAGATATCTGCATTGCAATGGAAAACATTTGTATTGGATTGGTAATTTAATTGTGGCTAGTGACTTTATTACGAATTGGAATATTTAGTTATCACATTGATTATATCAATGTATTAAATAATTTCCACACCAACTCACATTCTTTTGAACACATATAAATAAAGACACAACAAAAGACAAATGACCTCAAGATGCATTTCATGCTAAACCAGAACTGATCAGTTGGTTCAGATAACTATCTCCAAATATATTTTTAACATATGTACAGTATTTATTAATTAGTACATTATCACATTTTTATTCACAAATGTCAAACTTACTCCACACACAACTTTAACACCATTTTCTCTAGATAATAAAGTAATTATTATCATTTATTAAATTAGAGATGATCTCTAGCCCAGATATAAACTTTAAATCTCAGTTAAAGATCAATATATCTGTTTTATGTGTATATAAGTTTATTACTACTATAAAATTATATAATATGAAATAATTTATAAAATTAATATACAAACATTTCTTATTAAAATTTGAACAAATTACCTTTTACATAATTAATAACATAGGAAAGGTTCACTTGATCTCCATTTTCATTAAAAGAAATAGGACCCTGCAAAAAAACAGAAGAAAGAAATTAGTAATTATATTATTTTATTAAAATTAATTGTCTAATAATTTTTAGTAATATTATTAAAATTATTGATAGCCTATAAAATTTAAATATTTATTAACTGAAAAGCAATCCAGAAGTAAATTATTGTTTATCTTAATATTTTGATTATTTAGTAATGTTTCATTATTATATAAAATCTATTTTATTTTGAAATTCGTTCAAAATCATTAGATATTATTATATGTATTTTGCAATGAATTTGCTTATTTATATAAGATGGGCTGCTTCTAAGTTAAGATTAATAAAATTCTGTGCTTATTCTATTATTAATGTATAATATTTTTAACTTATAGTGTATACCATGGTATTTTACTTATAAAACAATCCCTTCTTTTATGAAGAAGATTAAAGTATAGACCACTTTCAGATTAGAATAACTCATTTGTACTTTTTGTTTGGGTACTTTAATTTCTATTTGATGTAATGAATACTTTATATAAGTGCTCAAGTTAATTTGAATTACTCTTTTAATGAAAATAGCTGAATTGGACATACCTTTATTAGGCAGAAGCTTTAGATTGCCTTCTATTGCTACTTTACATTTCCTAGTGCTACTTTACATTTCCTAGTAAAAGTGCAGGTTTACCCAAAGTTTTTTGAAACATTTGTGATTTTGTTTTGATATATTGCCCATTTTACTTTTTATATACCTATTCTTATTGCATTGCTTCTAAATCTTTACAACAGCTATACTTTCCACAAAGCACTTTTCACAGTGTTTTATTTAATCGATGAAAGTTTCACCTGACTTTCAAACCATAATGCTTTATTTAATGTATGATAGTTTCAACTGACTAGAAGTTTTCTTCAGACATTAGTTTATGGTTTGATAAGAAGTAGGTGAAGGTTATTTCAAATATCTGAAGAAGACAACTAACTAGTCAGTCGAAACCATCATAAAGTAAGTAAAGCATGGTAAAAAGTACAATTTTTTTTGTAAAGATTTTTTTCTTATTTCTGATATATATTTATAAGAATTTTTCAGTCAAGTTAAATTTTTTCTACATTTTTAAACACAATAATTATATTAAGTATGGATTACATATGTACACACAAAATCTTAAAAAAACTGTAAATAATCCAGTATATATGTCTGTGTTAATTGATATAGTGTATCTAACTATATACTATGATTGCTCATATGTTTAAGGCATATTATTACATTTGTATTATATAAAACTATATTCTCAGATATTGTTATCTAATAGCAAAAATAATATTTTGTTAAAAAGAGTAAAAATCAAATGAGGAGTAGGTTTTTAGTTGTTGGAATAACTGAATTGTACTGTTGTGTGGGTAGAAACTTGAGATGGATTGAGAAGCTAGAATTGTCTGGTGCATAATATATAATTTTTTGTTCAATTTCATGAAGTCTTTCTTAAAGAAAGAAAGGGTTGTTATTAAATAAAATTCAGCCAAAGCATATCCACAAAGCATATAAGTAAGGTATAAAAGATGTTTTCCAAAGTTCTTATAATATCTGAAAAGAGTATTTATTTTATTCACGAAGCTTTTCCAAAATATATGTGCTAAAAGCTTTTATTAATCTTTTAAATTATGGGTACCCAAACTTTTATAACAGTTAATTCCTTCAAGAACTTTACTATTATAATCTTGAATAAACTACTTCAAAGTGGGACGTTTCTTTCAGTTTGATAATATCGCAGCAGTTGATTTCGTTTGTATTATTACAACAAATTATAAAAATATATTTAATTACTGTAATTTCTTTTTCTTCTTTTATATATATAACATAATTATATATATAATAGCAAGAAATTAATTTTAAAATTAAATCGTTACAATTTAGTTATTTATTCCATTAATGATTTTTAATTTACTTTTTCCATGACTCCCAAGTCCAAACCGACCCTTCTCAATGATATATCGGATCTATGGGGTCTATATTTACCGTTTTGGATATGTCTGTGAAATAGGCTACCAAAATATGTAGCAAAATGCATGAAAAAATTTTAAAATTAAATGGCACCCAGATTTTAGAAGAGAAAGTTAGCAGTAATACGTTTTAATAACTAAACTCGTATAAAAGTTTAAATTGTTCAGTTGTCAGAATTTGTTAAATGATTTACGAATAGCGTTAAAATTTAATAAAAAAAATTTTTTAGAGTCTTATAAATTGGGAAATAAAGTGCGTTCTGCAATTAAAAATAATGGGTAGAGATTATTAAAGCTACCAAATTACACATAAAACAGCGGCTTTAATATTAAGATATTTTGACCAAACACTGTTTATAAAAGTGGTTTTTTGAAAGTGGAGAGACAAAACAGTAAAATGGAAGATAATACAAGATCAACTTTAAAAGTTTCAGAAAACTTTTAATGATTAAAAATTCTACTAGAATTTTTGTTTCTGGGGGTTTATAATTTCTTTTTATTTCTTATTCCTTTATTGATTGGTTTGTATACATCTATATATAATTAGCTTATTCATTCAGTATACTAAATATATCTATATAAGTAAATAGCAGGATTGAACTTAGGATTTTTCAGTCTATATTTATCCTGGTTCAACTGATGAATGCTGGTTCTGCACAAAATACATATATTGGGGGATCTATCTTTTTCACATGTATGTGGTCATGTGTGTCAGTTGTTTAAGAGGGAGTGAAGAATGAATATATACTGAAACATTATAAGTTAAAATCCATCTATATACATCTCTATAATAAATAAATAAAAAAGAAACTGTGCTGGAGTGATGTGGAGAAGAGAGACTAGAGATCAGAAAAGATGAATTGAACCTGGAGAGACCTTCATTCTGCTATGTATCAATAATAGTTAAAAATGATGATGATGATATAATAAATACCTTTATATATGTTTAATTGATTTTTATAATGCAATCAAATAAAAATCTATTCTTTTGATATTTTCTTATGATTTCGATGAGTAGCCGTCATCAGAGTTCTCTTTAATTATTAACAACTTTTAATGGATTTTTTTTTACATTAAAAGTTGACAAGAATTGAAGGTCATTTTGATGAAGACTACTTATCAGCCAAAAACATAAGAATATATCAAGAAATACATTTTATTTGATTGCACTGCAAAAAATGATTAAAGAAAGTGTATAAATAGGATTATATTTTTGTTTCTGCAGAAACTTTTAAACCTATTTTTCATTGGTTAAAAACAAATATTTGTTATGAATAATAATTTTTTTATCTAAAAATGTTTTTCTGCATAAAAACATTCTTAATTGCAGTAATTAATATTTTAATCAATTGAAACAAACTTAATCCTAAGAAATAAAATAAAAAATTAAAAAAATATTTTAGTTTTCTTTCGTTTAAATATTTAATAGCAAAATACATAATATTTTATAATTTTGAATAAATATAAATTTGAATATGAATTCATTTTTTATTTTTCTTAAAATTAATTTGTATCAAATAGTCAATTAAAAAGATATAGGATAATCCATTTGGCCATGCCCCAGCGAAGTATCTTTAAAATTCTGATGCCCTATTCCCCAATGACATATAATTCTTATTATTCAAAATGTCAAGTTTATAAAAAAGATTTTGTATTGTAACAATTTTTTTTTTCTTATTGTGAAAGTCACTTTAAAAAAAAAGAGAAAATGAGAAAATATAGTTGAATCAATGCTCAGCATGCACTTTTCCTAGCTTCGGGTGGCTGTGTTTTGCTTAACAGTCATCATTAAATGCTTGTAAAAACTTTATAAAATAATCATGGATGATCTGTGGTAGCCAAATCCACTGGTAGTGTACTGTTTATTCTGAATACAATGTAGGTTGGATTATTTTTTTAAAGCTTAATGTATGATCAAACTTGAACTGCCTTTCTGAGTTGTGCTTAATCTATGTTAAAAATGATGATAGCAAATATATGTTAATTGAAAGTCTTCTCTCATAGAATATTTATGTCTTTATAGAGGTGAATAAATATGATCTAATTAATTAAAAATTTGAAGGAGCTAAAGAAGGTGAAAATTTAATGTTTCGCATTCAAGAATGGATTTATAGCGTCTGAAATACCGGAACAGACTTCCCAATATAGAAACAAACAAATGAAAAATATAAGCACCACAAAAAATAATTTTAAACCAGTGACTTTGAAAAAACTTTTGTTTTAAGTTGGCTGAAGAATGGTAATATTTATGTATTATTTATTTATATTTTATAACATAAAGTAATAGTGTTTTAGTATTTTATATATGTCTTATTAAACCACTAAACATCACATGATCACCATTTCTTATGCTTGCTCATAACTGTTATTAAAATAGTCAAAACTCTCCATACAGTAGTGCCACTCTATGCAAGCCAGAGTAATCAATGAATGCAGGAAAGTAAGTGCATAAAATCCCTATCTAGTGCTTATTCATCCAATATCCCCAGACTAGTTTCTAGCTTGTCGCTTTCATCAGTGGGAGCCTTGGATCGGAGAGCATTGCACCTAGATCTTAGGATCTAATGCAACCCTACAGCAGCCCCTTTTATCTCTACTTAACTATGAAACTATGAGTTTAAAATTGAAAACACAATATTTTCAATCCAAGCTCATTAGCTTATATAGACATATAGGTCTGAACTCAGTTCGGTACCCATACACTTTGGTGTCTTTGGTTCTTTAATAACCATAGCCATGACTATCCTATTAGACAGAATTGGTATTAAACCACTAAAGTTCACATGATCACCATTTTTATGCTTGCTCATAACTGTTATTAATACAGTCAAAACTCTCCATACAGTAGTGCCAAAATGTATGGATACTGAACCGAGTTTAGACCTATATGACTATATAAGCTGAATTTGGATTGAAAATATTATTGTGTTTTCAATTTTAGCCTCATAGCTTTGTAGTTAAGTAGAGATAAAAGGTGGCTGCTGGAGGGTTGCATTAGATCCTAAGATCTAGGTGCAATGCTCTCAGATCCAAGGCTCCTCACTGATGAAAACCTCAAGCTTAGAAACTAGTCTGGTGATATTGGATGAATAAAAACTAAATAGGGATTTTATGCTCAAGCCTTCTGGAATCCATTGATTACTCTGGCTTGCATGAGTGGCTCTACTGTATGGAGAGTTTTGCCTATTTTTATATGGCTTTTTATTTATTTATTAATCTAGCCTTCATCTCTCTTCTCATAAATTCTTACCTTTTAAATATAATAAACTAGCTAGTGAAATTAGAGTTCATATTCTACTAAATTAGTAATGGCATACTTTAATAGTGCTGATAGTGTAGATTTATGGATTTCCAAGTATTGGGTGATGCTCTTGTTTTAAACCTAATATAAATTCTTACTCTATAGAAAAACTAATTTCCTTTCAGTTAATTAGAAATGATTTAATAATCTGAAAAGGTGACCATAGTCTATAATGATTTTTCTGAATATAACTAAGTCTGACTATTAATACAATATACAATTTATTTTCTCTCCTATCTTGTTCATTCCCATTATTTGGATTTAAGTGTGAGATCTCAAAAGTTAATTTTATTATTAAGTATTACTTTTTTTATATCCATAGGCCTATTATGCTTTGCCCTTAATTTTTTTTTATTCAAATGGTAGTATCATTACAATATATTATAATGGTTGGGGTGAATTAGGATATAAAAGTCTTACCATATGTGCCATGCAAGGGCGCCACCAGGCCATTCGAACCTGGAAAATTTATATAATAGGCAGGTACTTACTGTTAAGATCCCAATTTTGTTTTATTATAATTATATATGACCATCAGTCCTTGCCACTAGCTCCCGGAGATGTAGAGAGTTAATATAAATCCTTAAAATATATTTTAATAAAGCCTTAAAAAAATAAATAAATAAGCTACTTCCAGAAATAACACACACAAAAGGATTTATTGATGCATATATAAATATTTAAAAATTGAGGAATAAAGATGATTTTAAATTTGTCATTATTTTTATATTTAAAATTTAAATTTTAGAAATTCACACAGATGGATTTTAATAAGAGTTTGTTTTATAATGTTGAGTATAGATACGCTACACAGATTCGTTTGAAAAAAAAAATTCTATAGCCCTTATTTAACCCTAGGCCAAAAGTTCGCAGTCAAACTAATGCCAATCCATCCGATACATCAATGTATTCAATGCAGCATGAATACGACAGCACAGTACCATACTTTCAGGAATACATATCTGAACAGCATGGTTATATAGAACAAATGGTCTCTCATTGGTACAGAAATATTACTTCTTACCTGCTAGAAGAACAATAAAATAAATAAATAGAAAACTTCATAGGGAAGGATTGCTATCCTTTTTGCTGACTTATCCCATTCCATAGCTAAAGGGGTGATCCAAGGAGCAGGGAAGATATCTGCTTCTGATGGTCGATAAGAATGGGATTACTTTTCCCCAAGTGTGGCATAAAGGTGATCCTGCATGTAGCGGAACTTCATACTACATTTACTAATTACACCAATATATCCAATCCATTAACCCAATTTAACTGCAAAACAACTAACCCAAGATTAACCCTCCCTTAAACTAACATAAACTTAACAAATCTATATAGCCATCCACACCCAACTTAAATTTAAATACATTCAAATAATTTAATTAATATGAAATTATTCAAGAAAGAAAAATGGAAATGAGTATTAACTTAGCCAATTTATACATAAAATTAATTTAGAATTTTTCTTTATATCATATAAGTTCCTTTAAAGTTAAGTTTAACTTATTTTTCTTATAGAAGATATATTGATACAGTCTATAATGACAAAAGTTCATACTTTTCATGCTAGATTGCATGGAGTCTGTTTTGTCCATTTTCATAATCACTCTTATAGACTGTTTATCCTTTGAAATGGAGCTGCTACTTGCCATTCAGTTGGTCAAGAACCATCATCTGGAGGTCTCAGCTGGTTGCCCAGAAATTAAATCTACTGCAGACTCCTACATTGTGGAGGCTACAATATAGCTACAGTTTATAGATAGATTAATAGTCCACTTGTAAATTAATAGTTAGTCCCACAACAACAATTATTTTGCCTTTTATACTTTGTAGCCTCTTATCAGCAATCTGCCAGATTGATCTGTCACTAAATCCTTATGCTCCATTTACAGTCCATGCTGTCTTCGTGATCCCATTGGTCATTCTGCTTCAGAGTGGAAAACAATCTTTAATTTTTATCTATATCTCCTATCTAACTTTTTTAATTATATACAAGCCCCAAAGGCTAGTTTGCTTTTCATTTAATTAAAAGAACAATCACTTCTATTTTGAGATTACTAGGAATTAATTAATACTTGTTTCCATTTTCATTTATGTTACTTTTAAAAAAAATATTAATCTTTAAATCTTTACTTTTTTATTATTATAAAAAAGTACATTCAAATACTTTTTTTTATTTTAAAAAGAAAAAAATACTTTTAAGTTTTCCATCTGTGCGATATATATACATCAAACAACTCTTTTTAATTTTAGCTTTTAGTTTTTAATAAATATATTTGTACTTATGAACTTGTTTTTATTTTAATTTTAAATTAATGTAATGGCGTATTGTATACCATTAAAATATATATTGTAACAATACCCATACCTCTCACTAGATAGAGTACACTACCAAATATATATCTATGATATAGCAAACATACACGCGTACATATTTATATATAATTAAAATGGTTTTGACTTAATATTGTTATTCAAAACTTTTGGATTCATCCTCATAACTGTAATATATTCCCAACGTGTATTTATGGTCATTCGAAGGACTCCAAGCTCCAATCTTATACAAATATAAGAATTACGCAAAGTGAATATATTACCAACAAGAACGTTATCTTACGTAACGTGAGAGGAGTTTTGACCATCGGCTAGTTCAGTCTCATGGTCGAGTGGTGTCACAGCTTGAAATAGTTACGAATAGGGTTAAGAGTTTTTTTTAACATGCATAAAAAGTAAATAAATAAATGGATCTGCAAATAAATATCACAATAAGATTTGTTTTGAGTTTCATTATCAAATCAGTTTTATTAAAGACTTCCAAAGATCATTATTATTCTTTGATCTTTTAGATATAAATAAATAATTCAACACTCTACTTTTCTTTCTATATTTAATATTATAAAAAAAATGTAATTACTACTCTGTCATTTTGATACACACACATATGCCATTCTTTCCAATAGATTTATCACACATAAATCAAATAGTGAAGGTCAATACTAAGAAAAGTTTATTTCACATGACCTCTGACAATAATTGCGTTATTTATGTCCACAATTAAATAAGAAAATTTCATTAAATTAACTTAGATTATCCCCTTCACTTATTATAAATGGTAAGATTTCTTTCTCATAAAAGAAAAGAAAAAATCAGAACTTAAAGTTCTTTACCTGAATTTTCCCCAAAGAATTAGTTGAAGCAGATTTATTTATTTTAGAGAGTTCCATTCATCACAGGTAATAACAGGTAATTCAATGTGAAGGTTCCCGATCTTCATGTCCATTTATGTCCGTTGGTTGACGAGGTTCAGCTTGGTTTCATGTTGGGAATTATATTTTATATTTTATTCCAAGGCATCTTGATGTTATTGGGCTAGGCAGCCACAGTTGGTTGGAATTAGGGATTTGAATCTGGCATGGTATGTTCTTACCCCGACATTTCTTTTGGATCTGCCATTATGTAAGAAAAAATATTAAAACTGTTAATATTCTGGATTTACGATTTACTGTTCATGGCCTTAACTCTGCAGGGCCAAGACAAAATGCATTGTGGGTGACTCTCTTTTATAGCCCCCTCCATTTGTTCTAGAAGTTTCTTTTTGATTTCACTTCCTGTTTCAATGCTGATCAACCACATCTGGTTGATGTGTGAAAACTTTTATCATAGCTTTTATTGTAGATAAAAGAAAGTGAAATCTCATTCCTGCGGAAAACTTCTAGTTTTTTAAACATGAAACAAAAATGTCGTTTCTCTCCTTTTAACTACTTAATCCATTCATACACACATTTGTCACACACACATATATATCATTTCAAAATGACAGAGTCCCTCCCCCACGTTTGTGTATTTGTAACCACCATCAGGTAATAAAAATTAAATATTATATATCTACATCTACGTATATGTTTAAATACCAATTAATAATATTATTTGTGATTGGGTTCGAACCCATTCTGTCACAATATATAATAATATTCTTATTCAATATCTATATTCTTTGACGCTATATATGGAATCTTGTAATTAAATATTAATAAGTATAATACCATAATATATATAAATACGAACATTAAATTTTTTTATCCACCTATGATAGCTTTTGATTAGCTTTATAGTCTTTGTCAACTGACACTTTCAAATGCATTTTCAAAGTCTAACCTTCCCACAATTCATTGAATTTCACATTTGCTGCATGTCTGTTTATTAAGTCATGCTTACATTTATATATTAGCATAGCTTCCTTTATTTTCCTTTTATTATTGTTCCTTTCAATTTGTAATATTTTCATGGATTATAATAACATGAAAATATTACAAATTGGAAAAAAAAAACAATAATAAAAGGAAAATAAAGAAAGCTATGTCAATATATAAATGTAAGCATGATAGGCAGGAAATGTAAAAATCAATGAATTATAGGAAGATTAGATTGAAAGTGTGTTTGAAAATGGTAGTCGACAAAGACTACAAAGCTTGTCAAAAGTGCCCTAAGTGGATAAAAAATTTTAATATTTTACTATATATATATTTATGATGTTGTATTTATTAATATTTAATTCCAAGATTACCTATATATGTAATATAACCATTAGAAATCAGTCAATACTTAGACAATCCCAATATAGATAATAAACAACAATCTCAAAATGTTATCAAAGCAAACTCTTTTTAACAATAAATGTGGAATCCCTTTTTATATATACAGCTTATAGTTGGTTTAAGACATTTTAGGTTGAATACTTTGTTATAAACATTTTCATTAAAGATGACATGTTTTTTGCTATCTGTTAATACTAAGTGTAAATCATAGTGAAAAGTCATTAAATTCATTAATTAAATTCAACTGATGTGATTAATAAGTATTTTAAAAAGAAAATTTAAGATTATTCACTTAAAGCAGACATAGACATTTTGTGGGGCAAGAACTATTTGTAATTTTTTCTGAGCATTATGGGCTACCACCTATATTACAATATAATAATAATTACAAATAAGCATGTCACTCTACCAGCTATCATCAATACAGTTTTATAATAAAAATCTTTCCTCCATATATTTTTTGAAAATGGACTAAACATCTTCACTACATTATTTAAAATATTATTTTTTCACAATCATATCCTTATATCAAGAGATTCATCAAACTGCAAGGCAAATTAAATGCAGTTTAGTCCTATCTTCAGCTAGTTGTTCAACCAGATTAGAATTTATAATTTGTCAATTGCTCTCTGCAAAAGATTTGTTTTAGATTTAATAAATGAGTTTAATAAAATATAATTATGTGTTGGTTTCACAGAGGCAAACCTCTCTTTACAGAAGCACCACTCAGTGCATGACAAAGTAATCAATGAATGCAGGAAGGCTTGTGCAGTGCCTAGTCATCCAATATCAGTTTCTAGTGTGTGGCCTTCATCAGAGAGGATTCTTGATTCTGAGAGCACTGTATTCAGATATTTGGATCTGATTCTCAGATCCAAGATCTCTCAGTAATGAAAGTCATAAGCTAGAAACTAGTCTGAGGATATTTGATGAGTAGGCACTAGATAGGGATTTTATGCACAAACCTTCCTGCACCCATTGATTATTCTGGCTTGCATTGGGTGGCACTACTGTGTGCAGAGTTTTGCCTCTATGAGAACAGGTTGTACAAACATAAATAATGGTGATCATGTGATGATATGTATTGGTTTATTGTGAATTAAACTATAGCATTTCTTTGTACGATTCACTTTTTAATAAAAAGTCATTATCAAAAATTGAATGCATAATTTTAAAAAGTCTTACAAAATGTTCTTTTTTTAGAAGTGACATATATAATCATGTATTTTTTATTCACAATTGTGAAGAAAAAATATTCGCATCCTGTATTAAAATTTGTA
Organism: Epiperipatus broadwayi; assembly: GCA_028023455.1. Classification (NCBI taxonomy): domain Eukaryota; kingdom Metazoa; phylum Onychophora; class Udeonychophora; order Euonychophora; family Peripatidae; genus Epiperipatus; species Epiperipatus broadwayi. The sequence goes on along the minus strand of JAQFVV010000057.1, from coordinate 2,021,399 downwards.
TGTTTTTCTTTTCTTTGCACTTATTTCAGCTATTACATTTCTAAACAGTAGTAAACTCTTTGTACAGTAGTGCCACTGAGTGCAAGTCATACTAATCCATGAATGCAAGAAAGTTGGTGCATAAAATCCCTATCTAGTACTACTCATCCAATATCTCCAAATTAATTTTCTAGCTTGTGGCTTTCATCTGTGAGGAACTTTAGATTTGAGAGCACTGTACCTAGATCTTAGTATTTAATGCAATCTTTCAGCAGGAAATCTTTTGTATATTTACTTAACTACATAGCTATCAGTCCAAAATGAAAACAAAATAATGTTTTCATCTTATGATAATTCACTTACATAATTATATAGATCTAAACCCAATTCAGTACCCGTACATTTTGGTGTTTTTGATTTGTTAATAATCACAGTTGCCATTATCCTATAAACAGGATTAGTATAAAACCATTAAAACATCATGAACACCATTTCTTATGTTCACACAAGCTGTTAAAACAGCATCAAACATTTCATTGATTACTATGAAGTTATGTAACAATAAATATGAAAAAAATGATTATACAGAAAGTGAATTATTGGTTTTTATGCTGGGTTTGGAAAAAGATAAAGGGGATTTAAATATACAGGTTATAGAGTTGACAAAGATTATGTTGTGGAAATGGGATGGAGCAGAATATAGGAAAATGTAGAGTGGGGAATGGAAAATAAAGTGGCTAACAGGTTTATCTGGGCATAATTGCTGAGATATTCTTGACTTCATTTAAGGAGAAGTCACAATACATCACATCATACCACATTACTGCTTTAAAAGCTAGTGTAAGCATAGGAATTGGAGATCATGTGATGTTTTAGTGATATTACATCTTCCTTTTAAAATATGATAAAATATCACTTTTATGATAACTCTTTAAAAAATCTTTGCACCTATTACAACAAAACCCCACCTATCAGCTTCATAACTGATAGAATGTTATTCAAGGCTACCTGCTGCATATTTGTATTGTATAGTGAATATATTCAAGCTGACGAATTTACAGTTATCATATGCATCAATATGCATTTAAAATAAGGTTGTTATGTCATCTGACATGCTGGCTTGCTGGTTACATACAGTCACTTTGCTTATGAAGAACCACCTCTCATCTGTATTAGCTATACATGTGTAAAATATATTTCCTTTATGTATGGATAGTTATTTGAATATAATGTATCATTAATATCATTAAGTTTTCACTTTATTTGTACTCATAATTTGTTTGCAAACTGTTTTACAGTTCTGTGACTTGAAATCGGTTTTTTTTCTTTGCAATTTAGACATGACTGAGTGCACTTTTGGTGAGGTCCACCAGGATTATAATCTGGTAGATTGAATGTCTGCTGCTCTATTTAAACAGTGAGATGATTATGTAACTTTTTGCAATTAAGATGCTAATAAAAAATGAATAGAGAATCATATGTTAAATATTTATGCTGTATAGAGTAGTTAAAAATATTGTAATAAATATCATCAAACAATTTTATGAAAAGATAAAATGTCCTGTCAAATTCCAGGCCAAAACTAAGCCATGATTTAGCATGCAACATTTAGCAAATAAAAAAAAAATCCACACATCAACATTTGTTTTTGCACCTTAATCTTATTAGCTTGATTAATAAACTAAGAATAAATGACCAAATGAGGATAGACCATAGGTTGTGGATAAAATACCATGCAGCATCCCAACATGTACTGCAACATACTATGGTGAATCAAGACCTAATATCATAATACCTGTACTTGTGTGCTAAAAATAATTCTGAATATAAATCTCTTTTTTTGGGAACACAAAGAAGTGTTTTGGACATTTATTCAATTTATAGATGGCTAATATTGTGGCATGGAGTGGAATGACAGGAAAAAATTAAGAAGGTATGGTTCATATCCAACCATAAGAATGTAATTAGCATGAAAAAAACCAGTATTCAGTTATTGAGCAAATGTAAAATGTATAATTTGTAATTTGAAATAGAGTACCTATATAATAATCTGTTTAAATAGAGCAGCAAACTTAATCAATCTACAAGAGCTATGATTTTTGGAGCATCTCACCAAAAGTGCATTAAGCTATATCCAACTTGTGAAAAGGAAAAAAAGAAATTGCTGCAGACATTAGTCATCTTTTTTTTTCTAAATTCAAGGAATCACTCCAAACTTTCTTGGACGTCATTGGTGGCCATGAACAACTTTCTCACTTCTTATTTAAAGCAATTAAAAACAGATTCCATCAATCTTACTTAAATTGAATATTATCCTAAGTAAGAAAAACGTATAACAATATAGTTGCTAAAAGTTTTTTTTAAATTAATGAAATTAAAATTGAATAATAGTTTTATGTCATTACTAATGGATAACTGAAAACTTTTATACTGTCTGCCAAATCAAAACAGGGTTTTAAATAAAAAAAAGTACAACTTATACAAGAAATTTGCCAATAATTAATGGCTCTTTTTTTGATAGAAAATGATGATGTTATGAAAGCTAAGATATGACTATTATAAATTTTTTTCATTTATTGAAAGATAAACTGAATTTCATCAAATAATTAAATGCACAACTGATTAAATTAATATATGTTAAATCCAGAATAAAATTTAAGGATGTATCTATCACTGTTTCTGGTCTCTGCTGATTGAACTGAGAACAAATCAAACACTGGGATCTTTATAAAGCTTAATGTCAATGATTGAACTTTCAGCTAAAATCTATCACATAAAATCCTAAACAAAACCATCAAACATCATCACATGATCACCATTTCATGTGCTTACACATACTGTTAATAAGAGTATCAAACTCTCCATGCAGTAGTGCCATCATTTGCAATCTTCATAAGTAATCAATGGATGCAGGATAAGTAGGCATTAGATAGGAAATTGTGCACAAGCTTTCCTGCATTCATTGATTACATACAGGAGTTTCCACTTGGTGGCACTATTCTAGGGAGTGTTTGGTATTCTTATTAAAATCCTAAATATATAGCATGATGGGAAGTGTGTACTAGCAAATTGAACAACCTACTATATTTAGGCCTAAGCTGTTGGAGAACCATAATATTATAAATATTAAATGTCAAATGAGTCAAGTACACTACATATTACCTTTTGCATATTTAATTGTATTGAATATTTATAGTAATACAGCAAATTCTTGAAAATACCACTATTAAGGAATTAAAAAAAATCTATTGTATTTCTATGCTGCTCTTTTGTTCAAAAAGGTTGTGCACACATTATTTAATTTTGATATACGTTTTTTAGAAAATAATGACTTTACACATGAGAAAAAATAACTTATTCTCAGAATTATTATCCTCATTAAATTATTACATTGTTTTTCTTATATGCACATAATTACTGTTACATTAAACTTGAAAGTTTATCAATAAATGGATCATATTTAATAAAATAAATAGGTTAAAAACTTTTATTATATTTTCAGCATTCCCAAATCTTATATCAGCATAGTATTCAGTAGTAGAAATCTCAACTGACTAAAACATCTTACCTCAAAAAACATTATTGCATGACATCCACATCGAACAAATGAATTATATATATTTTGACATCCAGATGTTAAACTATATTATATATAAACCTAGATCCAGAATATCTGTTAGTACTTTCACAAAAACTTAAAACACTGAATGCTTTTCTAGATTGTTGTAGGTCATGAAATATTTTTACTTTTTATCAGAATTAGTGATATCAAAAAGACATAGCTTAAAGTATGTGAAAGTATATGAAATTCAACGGGAGATAAAGTAACTTCATTATAAGCTTTAGATAAATAATATTCTTGTATGAACAAATGATAAATAATAGAAATGAATCCATCTATCTTTTAATCTTTCAATGTTTACAAGCTTTAATCTGCTGACCAAACCACTGAAGGCTTTTCTAGATTGTTGTAGGTCATGAAATATTTTTACTTTTTATCAGAATTAGTGATATCAAAAAGACATAGCTTAAAGTATGTGAAAGTATATGAAATTCAACGGGAGATAAAGTAACTTCATTATAAGCTTTAGCTAAATAATATTCTTGTATGAACAAATGATAAATAATAGAAATGAATCCATCTATCTTTTAATCTTTCAATGTTTACAAGCTTTCATCTGCTGACCAATGTTGAAAATAAAGAGAATTTTTTTTTATATCAACCTCATTTAAATATTGTGTAAATCACTTTGAAGTTACAATAGTAGAATTAGGATATAAGGTCTAATTTTTAAACAATCTCTATAATAATTAAATACCAGTTCCTAAATATAAATATTGAATAGATATGGCTTAATATTTATAAAATTCAAACAGAAATAAATTTAACCCCCTCCTAAGACATGATTTAAAAACACCAACAAACAATAAAGAATAGAGAGACTCCATCTGTCAGAAAATAAAAAAATATGAAAACTAAAAGTTTAAAAAATAGGTTTATTTTTTTTATTTTTGTCATTTGGTGAGATGTGAGAGTTATTTGTCATAATTTATGAGAGGAGGGGAGGGGAATAGATTTTTTTCTGTTTAAATTTCATATGTACATCTATTTGATATTTGTAACTACAAAATGATATCTAATTAAGACTACAATGATTGCTTAAAAATGAGACTTTGTCTTTATCCTCTATTTGCACAATTGTAATTTTCAATTGATTTATGTTGCATTAAATTGGATTAATGTATAATATTAAATAATCTATCTATCTATCTATCTATCTATCTATCTATCTATCTATCTATCTATCTATCTATCTATCTATCTATCTATCTATCTATCTATCTATCTATCTATCTACCTACCTACCTACCTACCTACCTACCTACCTACCTACCTACCTACCTACCTACCTACCTACCTACCTACCTACCTACCTACCTACCTACCTACCTACCTACCTACCTACCTACCTACCTACCTACCTACCTACCTACCTACCTACCTACCTACCTACCTACCTACCTACCTATCTATCTATCTATCTATCTATCTATCTAAAAGTAAATAACTCAGATTATATGTAACTGAAGCTTCCAATGAGTTATATCATGCTTGCAACCCAATCACAACCCATCCATCATCCCAGAAGTCAGACCAACCTCTCAGACTATAGATAGGTTAGAAATATACATTCTTTCAAACAATTTGTGTAGTACATGTAGCATTTCAAATTTCATATACACATTATTTCTAGAGAAATCCTAACCTAATTTTTATTATATAATTTTCTTTAATTAATTACAATTTTATCACAGATTACTAAATTATATGATCAATGGCATGTGAAAAGGATAAATAATTCCCAAGATATGCATTTTGTGCTGAACCAGCCATCACCAATTGATTCAGAACACAATCTGTTGCATATATCTTCATTTATTCAGTATATATCTAGATAGTAAACTAGTTTAGTTTAATAGATGGTTTCAAATTTTTTGCAGTACAACATTAATATAAATCACTCTAACGGGAAAAATATTAATAATTGTACTATCATTTATCAACCTAGACATTATCACTAGAAATAAGTTTTTTTGAGTCTTATTTAATGGATTATGTATCTGCAGTGGCATAGAGGTATCAACGTTTGATTTCTTTGCCCATGTTAACCATATTGATAAGTTTCACACTTTTTACACAAAGTGGGGGCAGTATCCACTTTTAATCCCTGGCAGACAGATGCACAATCATTGCACTATATTCAGAGGATCAAAGCAGAGCTTTAGTTTCACCAACCTCTAAATATGAAATGAAAATTCAGTTATAGTATATGTAAATAAGTAAATAACTTAGATTGTATGTAGCAGGAAGTAACTGAAACTTCCAATGAGTTACATCATGCTTGCAACTCAATCACAAGCATCCATCAGCCCAGAATTTTTTTTTAATTCTTTATTATATATATATATATATTCTACCTTCATTATTAAAAGGAGGTTGCCTTGACAACAGCTTGAGATTGTTGATTGTTATTATACTGGGAATGTCTAATATTGACTGGTTTTTAATGATATATAGATCCAATTTACATGAAAAAAAACTACTTTTCATTCAGGCATGTAACACTATATTATTTATCATGCATGTTATATATGTAATGATAAAATAATATTTTGATATTGAATAATTATAAATATGTAAAATTAACAAATCTATTTTTAAATAATAATTGAACTGCCCTCTAATTGTCATGTAAAAAGTTATTGAACATGACAGCTAGAGGGCAGTTCGATTATTATTTAAAATAGACTTGTTAATTTTATATGACATTATATATATATGTATATTTATGTAGCCTAAGCTGATTAATTCGAGCCTTATATTTTTATGTCATGGTCAAATTCCCATGATAGCTGACATTGGTAATGTCAGTAACAATTGATAAAGAGAGAAAAATAATATAATTTAAAAAATTTGTGTGTGGGATATATTTATAAAAGTATAAATAGTGTCTGATTTTTTTAAAAAAACATTTAACCATTCAAGGAAATGATGAAAATAATTCTCAACATAGAACTACATATAAAAATTTAGATAATAGAAATTTAATGGAAATTCCTTTATACTTTCAAGGACAATTTTTCAGTTATGATGTAATAAAGCAAAGATCCAATTAAAAACCAGCATTACAAGCTGAAGTTAATCAGCTGATAAATCTATTTTTCTGAAATACTTTGTAAGTTAAAAGGAATTCCACTAAATATATTTATAAGATGACATAATTTTGATTAGCAATGCCTGTTTTTGATTGGTACTTCATTTGTTATGCCATAGCTAAAAATTATTTATAAAATTACATAGAGAATTTCCCAAATTATTATCATTTAATTCTACAAATCTGTGAAAATATTCTGTTTAAAATATATACTTCATGTTTGTGTATAGGTGTCGACATATACATATATATATAATATTTGAATACAAGTATAATGTATATACTGAACTTTAGATGTAATTAGATGGGATTTGAACACAGACTTTCAAGCTCCCTTCAGCTCTCCACTATATCTTATATAATCAATAGACATGACCACATACATGTGAAAAAGATAAATAATCTTCAGTATATCAGTTAATCCAAATCATCATCTCTTACACATACATATAATCAGTGCTCAGTTTATATTAAGATAGCAAATCTTCAAACTTTAATGGACAGGATTCAAACTTCTCCACTATCTTACTCTTCAACCATCTATATTATATATGTAATATATATAAAATCTTATAGAAGGAAACTAACTTTCACGCATGCGCTAATTGGTGTTAATTAATGTATAAAATTATGCCCACTCACCCATCAGTAAGAATTTTAAAACCATAAGTGAATCAATTATTCTTATAACCCTACTGTCTATACTCAGATCAGGATGTGATGTTATTATGTGCCTGATATTTTCATTGACAAATTATTTATACAATTATTTATACATTAACCTATTAGTACTTGAGTAAAGGTTAGTTTCTTTCCATTAGATTACCTATATATACATCACTAAATTATTTATTCACACACACACATATATATATGAATGTTTATTAGGATGATTATACTTAACTTATCTATATATGGGCTATGATTAATCACATATAACTATTGTTCAAAATAAATTTTCATTTTTAAATATTTCATATAAATATATGTTCTTAAAAACCCTTCTCTTTAAATTTTTACATATTTTAAAACAAAACTATAATATATATGTAATTATTTTAATACAGAAATAAGCTTAAATTTAACTTAAATGTACCGTAACACCTTCAAATTTGAGAGTCATGAGAGATTCGTGAATAATATCTTTCAGCTCTTTATTGTTGTAATTAAATGACTCTATTCCTTTAGTTGAGTTGATGAGGTGGAGCTTTTCTATAGACTTGTTCAATGCCATAGCTATAGCCCAAATTCCATCGTAACTCAGACCAGCCAGTTCAGAACCGTTCACTTTCTTACCATTAGTACGTTGTAAAATATCTCCGATTACATCCAGAGGAGTCTAAAAAATAAATCGCATTAATAAGCAATTAATACACTATACAGGCTTAAACCTGCATATATATATATATGTATGCGGAATTCGAACTCAGACTTTCACACGACGCTCAATTCTCTATGCCATCTCATATTGCAAGATGTGTATGTTCAGATGGGTCAGCAATATGAGATGGCATAGAGAATTGAGGGTCGTGTGAAAGTGTGAGTTCGAATCCCGCATACATTAATGAGCAATGTAATTTTTATAAAAATCCGTAGTTTTAATTTTATTAACAGTTTTTTTTTTAAAAAAAATTGAAAAAGTAAAGCTTTTTTTTTTCAAAAAAAAAAAGAGGAAAAAGTCTTTAATAATAAAATACACTTCTTTTTTACTTTATTCAAAAACAAATTGCTCTTTTTTTTTTAAAAAAAAAAAAAACGATAAAGAGTATTTACTTTTATCTTTAAAGCAAATTATTAAAAAAAAAGTGTTTACTTTTGAATTTTTTTTCTATGAGTTTTTATCATTGAAAAATATCTGTAATCCACTGCATAACAGATCTTTAGCTTTCTGCCTAAAGAGAAAATTTTTTTAAACCTCCGCACATATTTTTTTTTTTTCGGTCTTTTTCCAAACTTGTTTTAATTTTCAAATAATTTTTTCTTTAATAAACAATTTGCATTTTTTCCTCTTTTATAAATGTCTGATATAATTTTAAAAATGCATTTATTAATTATGTCTCCAGATTTTTGCTTTCACCAATGCGTCTTTCGTTTTAGCTCAATCCTATCGTAACCGTGCATCAGCCCAGAAGTCAGACAAGCCCTCCTAACTGGACACACCCCCTTCACTCTTCGAGTAAGATATATATATATAACACTGATATATTTTAACTCCACATACATATTTTTATATACTTAAACTTAACTTCACTTATATATTTTCTAATATACTTCAAACTTCTATTCCACCACATATTTTTAAAACATATCAAAGAGATATAAAATAGGTAAATGACATCCAAAATGCATATTTCATACTAAACTAGCAGTCATCAGTTGGCCCAGATCGTATCTCGATCATTTGTTTAGTAATAAAAAAATAGCAAATTCTTATAATTTGATTACAAGTATTAACATTTCTGTACGCCCAACTTTGATACCAACCACTTTATGCAAATATATTAATGATTAGAACTTATCATTCATTAAACTAAAGATTATCTTTAGTTTAAGTATACACTGCAAATCTTACTGAATGAATAGTGTGTATTTATTTATCAGTTACTATATTGTATTCATGCAATCATATATTATATGTTATACGTTGTTTTCTTATTACATTTAGATTTATTAGTGGTTTATAATCATTGATATAAGTGATAGGAACCCTATGTTGAGGAAGAAAAGCTTAAAACACATTTTTTATCATATTATGCTGAGTAACATTCAATATCTTAATTCTGATGAGTATGATATCAGGATTAAGATATGGAAAGCTGCTCAGAAAAAAAAATTAAAAAAACTTTCATTTTAAGCTTTGTTTACTCAGCATTCTTAGCCCTTATATCATTTACAAATGTATAGACAAAGTTAACCAATGTTAAGATTTATTTACTCAGTGTTCCTAGTGCTTATATCATTTGTAATTGCATAGGAAAAGTTAACCAATCTATATAGAATTCTTTTTCTTTTCCTCCTCCTCCTTCTCCTCCCTCTTCTTGTTATTATTATTTGTAGAAATAGAATAATATAGTAGATTAAGGAAAAAGTTAAAGTAAAATTACAACGTCCACATACATTTTTCTAAATTAGGATTTCTAGTATTCAGCAAGTATACCACAAAAAAGTTCAGATACCGGTACCTGGACCCCAAATATCTCAAGTTCTTGAATAAAACCAGTATTAAAACCTTAGCAATACTTCTCAATCTTACAAAATTTACTTTGTGAATATGGATCCATTGTGTGTCCAATGTTATTGGAATGAAGAGGTCATAGAACATTTTTATTGATATGATTCTCCAAATATTTCATCATTGATATGGCCAATTGATGAGTGCTTGGTCAGAATAAAATTTGCATCATGGTGTTCATATGTTTATAATAACATTCCTCCACACGGTGTTAAAGGTGAATAGAAACCAGTCCTTACATTGCCTGAGAGTGGTTAGTGAAAATTACACTAGATAATATTATTCATTAAATGGATAATCTCTTAGGGTTTGCAAACAATGTTGTTATTTTATTTCAGATTTGAGGCTAATCGAAGTTTAAATATAATACATAATATAAAAATTTGATAACGGGAATTTTATTAGTTTTTTGTTCTAATTTAATGAAAAATTTATTTAAGATTTTTTTTAGACTAGTTATAAAAAGCTAAAAAAATACAACAAATATTTAATTTCAATATTTGATTGAGATAAGTTTTAATTTAGATAATTAATTCTTTCTCTTATTTTTTTTCTTCTCTTTAATTAAAGCAATAATTGCGCACTGAACTTTAAACTTATTTAAGAACAACGATAGATTTAATAATAAAATGAATATTTTATTAAATGATTATAATTATTTTTAAAATTAAATAATGCTTCTAGGCTTATTAATAATAATAAAAATATCCTTAATATAATTAAAAATTATAAATCGAAATTTTTATTTCTATGAGATTATAACATTTTATGAGTATATAAATAAAAAAATATTATAGAGAAAAAACAAAAATTATATGAATTTAACATTTAAAACAATCTAATACCGCCTCCATTTCCAATCCATTATTACATATACAATGATATGGATCTTATATTTTTATATATGTTAAATTTTTTTATTGTTTTTTTTTTTCAGCGCACATTAATTTAAAGAATTGATAGACATTTTATTTACATTTTTTTATTGTTTTTTTGAGCGAACATTAATTTAAATAATCAATACAAATTTTATTAATTTTTTTTAATTGATAATTATGAAATCTAGTAGGATTAAATTAAACTCATATATTATTCAAAATCAAGTCGAATGTGAACTATATCTGAAGTATGAATAATTTAAATATTTTTAACTAACTCCGTGCGTGTAGGATGGAAGTAAATAAGTACTACAAAAGATTTTCATTTGAGTACTATTTTAAATTCCAATATAAATTTATCAGTTCTTACTAGTAACAATCTCTCTAGAAAAAAGTGTGTTGTTGGAAAGCTTAAATATGGTCTATTTCTTGAAGAAAGACAAAAAATTATAGTTGAATAAATAAAGTTTATCATAAGTTAAGAATAACTAACTAATTGTCAAAAATATCAATTGACAAGTTTTTTTTTTTTTTTTAATATATCATTACAGTTTTTAACTGAAGATTAGTGATGATGGTATTTTAGATGTAATAATATATTGGACTATTTCCATCATCTTTCATTAAATATTGAATGTCTAGAAAATTTTATTTAATCTTTTCAAATACAAAAAACTATTAGTAATAACACACAAATAGACATATTTAGGTTATATATAACTCAACATTTTGTGGTATTATTCTCCTCCTTCTTCAGATGTAGCTGGCCTGGCTAGTGACAATCTTAGCATAAGAGTTGACCATAACCAACTGTGATATTTTGTCAAAGGCAACAGTCAGTAGATATTTCATATATGTATCTATGTGGGTTAATTCAAATTCTCCTGACTCTTCCAATTATTTAAAATGCTTTTTTCTAAGAGCAACATTAATTGGAGTCTTCCAGACATTATGTATTGTCACACTGAGTTGACTTATAGAATTATTTGTCAATGTCATATGACCAGCTTTTTCGAATTTTCTTCTTTACACCTTTTCCTCTCTATCCAATATTTTTATATTTTCCCAATTGAACATAATGTTTATTTGTACATACATGGTGTGCTACCATCTGGTTTTTCTTTTTTAGACATCTTTCAATCATTGTTCAACAGGGTGACAGGTCTCATCAATATACATTCTACCACCTTCACATGGTATTTTATAGATGCTCTAACCAGCTCAGCTATTCTATTAAAGGCAAATCTGTAGACATTTTATATACTTATCTATATGGATTGATTCAAATCCTCCTGATTACTTCAATTGTGATGTTATAGATACACATTTTAAGATTCTTTTTACAAACATTTTAATATGTATTGTAAATAATGCTTATAATACTAAATCTGAAAAGATACTTATATAAAACAAATACACCTTTAAGAAATGGTAATGAGATATCACTTGTAGTCTGTACCTTTATAAACCACTTTCTAACCACTGCAATGTAAAAGGCTCAGAAAGAAACCACATGTGAGATGGATGGATGAAATAAGAAAGTGTGCAGGGGTGATGTGGAGAAGAGAAGCTAAAGATTGGACAAATGGATTGAGCTCGCAGAGACCTTCATCCTGGAGTAGATTGATAATGGTTGATGATATATATATATATATATATATATACCATATATATATATATATATATATATAAATAAATATATATATAGTGATGATATATATATATATATATATATATATCATCACTAGATGGAGCTTTACCAATAGCTTTACTGATGTGAGTCAACTAGCTTGAAACCATGGTTTAAAGGTTGGAAACAATGAAAGAGATATTAAATTCTATCTCTCTCAGCATTTATGTAAACTAAGCTTGTTAGTGAGCTATTGGTAAAGCTCCATCAAGTGATCATAAAATGCAAGCTATGAGCAAGTTACAAAATGTGAGATATTCGGTGTAGTGAAAAAGCTAAATGCTGACGTTTCAGTACAATATCAAGTATCTTCCTCAGAGCATCCTCTTTCTCATATCATTATGATTTGAGAAAGAGGATGCTCTGAGGAAGGTACTTGATATTGTACTGAAACATCAGCATTTAGCTTTTTCACTACACAGAATATCCCACAAATAGTAATAATAATATGACATATATATATTGTATCATTTATGTATAATTATTAGTACTATTGCAATGGATCACATCTGATATCAACTGGGTAAATAATAGTATTTTAGACATAGCAATAACATGTAAAGCAAGATTAAAAACTCCTTCAATAAAAAGCTAAAATAGAAATATTTAGCGTATGAGGGATGGTGGCATTAGATGAGAAAACCAATATTATATCAATTGATATATTCTGATTAAATGAGTTTTTATTTTCAAGTGGTAGGTAATTTACTTGTATTGTCTAGAATTTCAATGGCTTTTCTGATTTTTTTATGGAGGTGGGCAACAAATCTGGATATAATTTTGGTGTTTGACAAATTTATATTGTCACCAGTGTCATAAAATGTAAAAAAAGTGCTGACCATGATCAGTTCTACTTTACCACAATAGCATCTACATCTTTCCAGCATTGATGTAATAATTACTCATATCTACACAAGAAGGTTTATTTGTGTGTTATTACTAACAAGTTGTTTATATTTGGAAAGTTTAAATAATGTTTAAAATTATCTATAGATTCAACATTCACTCATATCACAACTTATAATATTATTTATTTTAGATTGTATGGCTGATGCCATACCACACACATATACCATAATATACTCAATTTAAAGCTTTATCATAATAAATAGGCACTTATGAAACTGTATAAAATAAAGATCGAAGCATACATTTTTTTTTCAAAAATGAGCCATTCATTTGTTTAATTAGAGGAGAAATTAGAAACTTAGCAAGCACAAAAAATTATTTTGAGAAAAAATAATATCTCTTATATAAAATCCTTATTTTATCTGTAGTCTGAATGTTGCCCACAACACTGTTTAATTGGTTGTTTTAACAATTTACAAAAACGATGAATTAGGCAGCATTGAAAAAAATAAAAATAAATAACTATACCTTACTAAACCATAATTTATATTACAAGCATTTTATGCAAAGGAAATAATTCCACCCATTATATCTAATAATAGCTAATTTTTATTAGAATTTGTGAAGGAAAGAATTCCACTATTAATAAAAAAGGCTTGGAAAACATAAGTACATGTGCTTTTAACTACAGTACAGAACTGAATAGGTATAGTATTTAAATTGGGGGAAAATGTGACTGCAGTATATAAATTCATGTTTGAAATGTGATATTTATGAGGAAA